>JAQGBT010001135.1:0-35773 GCA_034698585.1 Disparrhopalites patrizii
TTTTTGATGTGTAATCCGTAATCCCATTTAAAAATGTTTTTGAAAAAATCCGTAATCCGTAATCCCAGCATATTTTGCGTAATCCAACACCACCCTGAATGGATGCCTACGACAGAGGCAGAATTGACAGGAAAAATATGAACCAACCGAGAGCAAGTGAGGACAAAGAAATATAAATATAAATTTGGGAGAGAAAAATTCCAAATGAGAGTGAAGGATCTAAGGATTAAACAAAGAATCAATCGGAAAATCCAGTAAAAACTGATATAAATTCGAGTAATTCGAAAAGTACCAACGGAATGATTGGGTGATATCCTACAATCTTATAAATTCCATTATAAGGTATAATGCATAGGCCAAGCTTATGTCTACTATATATAGACCCCAAGCATGCTCCTATCTCCTATAAATGAGTATTAAGCTGGAGGAGGAGATGCTCGCTCCATCATGATAATGACATGAGAGTGGATATTTAGTCGAACAGATGTATCTACTCATCATACATAAAGGAGATTGAGCATCATGTCTTACAAATAATATTATTACACAAATTTATACGGATAAAAAAAAGAAGAAAAAATTACAAGCCGGCCGTGAATATTGATGTCTTCACTCTTTGTAAAGTGTCAAAAGAGTTATGTACAGACAACCGAACATCTTGTGGGGGAGGGAATATTACAAGGAGTAAAGGATGTTAAAGGGAATTTCTTGATGATGCCTTCGTGTCATGTGTCATGTCCAGAATACATTTTTCCTTAGTGTTTTATTCATGTCAAAAAAAAATATAGGAATTTTTAGACCTTTTATTTTACCGGCTTCGACTGATTGACCAATCATCTTGTGGAAGGCGGGAAAATTTACAGTTTTCTCCCCAAAAATGCATATAACAAATTCATGTAACCATTTTATTTTTATTCGTGAGATTTTTTTCTAAAGTATGTATGTGTTTTTCTAAATTATTTTTCCCAATTTTGAACGTACGTTTTTGCAATTTATTTACGTTTCCTGAATTGTTTGTATTCCTTTTTTTCTGTTTTTTTTACATTGCAATTGATTATTAATTTTGTTCGAATTATTCTAGAAGCTTGTATTTCGATTTCGGGTGCTTAGGAATTGTGTGATTTTTACATTTTATTGGGAAGAGTTTTTTTAATTGATTTTTAGTTATTTAAATTGTCTCTTTAAATTTATTTATTTTTGTTTAGAATTTGTTTAAAGTGTTACTTTAAATTTATTTATTTTTGTTTAGAATTTGTTTAAAGTGTTACTTTAAATTTATTTATTTTTGTTTAAATTGTTTCTTTAAATTTATTCATTTTTGTTTAGAATTTGTTTAAAGTGTTTCTTTAAATTTATTTATTTTTGTTTAGAATTTGTTTAAAGTGTTTCTTTAAATTTATTTATTTTTGTTTAGAATTTGTTTAGTGTTTCTTTAAATTTATTTATTTTTGTTTAGAATTTGTTTAGTGTTTCTTTAAATTTATTTATTTCTGTTTAGAATTTGTTTAGTGTTTCTTTAAATTTATTTATTTTTGTTTAGAATTTGTTTAAAGTGTTTCTTTAAATTTATTTACTTTTGTTTAATTTTTTTAATTTGTTTATTTTTTAAACTTTGTTTAAATTGTTTATCTTTTGTTTTTTATTTGGTTAAACGATTTGTTAATTGTTTACTTTGTTTCTTATTTGGTGAAATTGTCTATTATTGGTTTAAATTGTTTTCTTAATTTGTTTTGTTAATTGTATAAATTGTTTTTTATGTGGTGAAATTGTGTTTTAATAGTTTTTTAATTTGTTTAAATTGTTTTTTTAATTTGTAAGAATTGCCTTTTATTTTTTTACGTGGTTAGTTAATTGTTTGAATTGTATTTTAAATTGTTTTTTTAAATATTTTTTACGCTTTCAAAATTGTGCTTAAACGTATCACACATTTTTGACCGCGCATATTTGAAAACAAATTTGTTGTGATCCAATTCTCTCCCACCCAAAGGGTTCATAGTCCACAAATTAAACCCCGAGCCTTATTTCCAATTTTGTATTGTGGGAAGGAATAAAAATGTCACCAAAACCAAATGCTTTTCATTTTTCTCTTTTTTTATAAGTCCCGGTACAAATATCTATTTACATATGTAAGAGAAAGAAATGACTGTGACTCAACGTGAATACGGACATGGCAGAAGACAAAGGGAGGACGCGTGTGAATTCTATTTCTGCTCTCCCACCAACCCCCAAAAAAAAAAGAAACTCTAAAATATATGAATAAGATTACAAATTTTCTCTGTGTATAACGGAAAGATTGACGGGGAGGAAGAGAGTTTTGGAAAGCTTCGGGATTCTGACTTGCACTCGGAAGAGACATTAAAAAGTCAAAAGAGGTGTATGTTGGGTAGAGTGACAAAGAGAGAGAGAGAGAGACAGACAGAGGAAGAGAGAAAGAGAGAGAAGTAGAGAAGAGAACGTAGAGTAGGCCAGTGATTAATTAGTTGCAGTTGGTTCGTATCAATCAATTGTGAGACAAGAGAGTCAGAGAGGGAGATGTACTGGTTGTGTGTTAGGTTTTAGTAAATAGAACAATTTCTTCATGGAAGGCAGGAATGTGTCAGTTTTGTTGAGGAAGAAGAGACGACATTGCAGGAGGATGCCGTGCAAGAGACAAGTCCTTGTCAACCCAGTGAGTGGCAAAGAGTGACAGGCTGAAAGAAGGCTGCTCGTCACACGCATTTCTCCTCCTAAATCCTCTTCTGTCTCTCTCTTTTTCTCTCCTTCTCTCTGTCTCTTTCGCTCCCTTTCTCTCTCTCTCTTTCTCCCTACTTTTCCCATTCTTTCTCTGTATCTTATTCCTTGGATTCCTCTTTCTGGCTAATTCTCTTTCAAGCTCTCTTTCTTGCTCTTCTCTCTTCTCTCTGTTTCTCTCTCTTCTTGCTGTCTCTCTTTTTAGATCAAATCCGTTATTCTTCCCTTTTTCATTGAATTTCTCTCTTTTCTATTTTATTATCCTGCCGTTTCTTTCCCCGTCCGGTCTTCCTCGTTTTTCTCGCTTTCACTCTCTTTTTCTCTGCCTGGATTGCTTTTATTCCCTTTCTTGCTCTCTCTCTTTATCTCACCTTTTTTGCTGTCTCTTTATCTCTACTTTTTTGCTGTCTCTTTCTATACTTTTTTGCTGTCTCTTTCTCTACTTTTTTGCTGTCTCTATTTATCTCTTTGGCTGTCTCTCTTTATCTCTCAATTTTTGCTGTCTCTTTATCTCTCAATTTTTGCTGTCTCTTTATCTCTCAATTTTTGCTGTCTCTTTATCTCTCCTTTTTTGCTCTCTCTTTTGCTCTCTCTGTCTCTCCTATTGTACTCTCTCCTTCTCCTTGTTGATCTCTCCCCTTTTTTCCTTCCTTTGTTTCTTTCCCTTTTTTGGTATGTCTCCCTGCTGTTTTGCTTTCTCTCTCCTCTTTGCTTTCCCTCTCCCTTTTACTTTCTCTCTCCTTTTTTAAATTTCTCTTTCTCTCCATTTTGGTTGCATTCGTTCTCTCCTTTTTTGCATTGTCCTTTTGCTGTGTTGCTTTCCCTCTTCCTTTTGATTTCTCTCTTTATCTCCGTTTTTGGTCTCTATCTTTCTCTCCTTTTTTTGCTGTCTCTCTGCGGCTTTGCTTTCCCTCTTCCTGTCCTTTTTTGACTTGTTTACGTATCTCTGCTGTTGTTTTCTCTCTGCTTCACTTATTCTCTCTATTTTTCTGTATCTCTTTTTCTCCCTTTTCTCTCGCCTTTGTCCTTCTTTCTTGTTTGTGATCTATTTGATTTCTCTTTCTTTCAGTCTCCTTGCTCCCTTTCAAAGTCTGACTTTAGATGTCCTGTTTGTTCTATTTCTCTCTTTCTGCTCATCTATCTCTTTTTGCACTTCCGTTCATGCTTCCTGGATTTCTGTTTCTCTTCTGGCTATTTATTTGTCTCTTTCTCCATCTATTTGCTCTCACTTTCCTCACTTGTCCTGGGTAGCTGTTTCTCCATCCCGTCCTCGTCTCCTTGTGTCCATGTCCCATTCTCTTTCCTTTCAATGTCTACCTTATTTCCTTGCCAATGTCATGTGCTTCTCCCGCATCTTGAGCCATCACATCTCCTCCCTTCGTGTCTTCCTCTTGTCCTCTGTGTGACATTTAAGCCCCGACAGAGGAGATCCCGTCACCTCCGGGGGAAAGAGAGGTGTACAAGTCGTATTACGTCTACCTTTGGCATAAAGCACGTCCATATCAAATTCATGGGACAAATGCAGTCTACATATTATATATCTTTTCCCAGAGAGAATAAAAACAATTTTTGGATTGTGTGTATATAAATACACGGCACTCATATGTATCAGGGACGATTACAAGTGAGGAATGCCGTGATCTAGTTGACGGGGCGGAATCAAATCACTCCACTTTTTTTTACTCCTTCTATATTTAATCCCGATTTCTTAAAAGGAAATGGTATTGTAGAGGTTACGCAACAATAATAAATATTTAGTAATAAATAATCAGAACAGACCCTTTTCCCAAAGTAAATTCTCCAAAAAATTTGTACACACCTGAGACAATTAATTCCCCCCTGCGATTCGTATTTAGGATTCAAATATATGCTTAAGTTCCCCCAAAAAATAGGGAAAATACCCGCCAATAGAATTCAAAAGAGAAGAACAAGGAAAGGAAATCAACCCCAAACAATGATGACTTAATCTGTAGCCGTCCACTCCAAAAAATTCCCTTGTGCGCGCCCCGACAGCCACCACACACTACTCCCATGCGTAATAGTCCCTTTAAATTGAAGGGGAAGCGCACATAGTAGCAAGAGGAAAACAAGCAGAGAACACGTGAGGGGAAATACCCCTTGGAAAAAACAGCAGACCACCACAAGGTAAAAAAAAATACACTGTGTACAAAATAGCCAGTTTTACTCTCCTCTTCACCCCGAAAAATGAGCTCTTAAAGGGTTGAGATGAAGGGAGGAATTAAGCAGTGATAAAAAAATGAGAGAGAGAGGAGCGAAAAGAAAAAGGGAGAGAGAAATAGGATGAGAGAGTCGAAGAGGAAGAGAGAGAATGAGGAAGAGAGAGAGAAAGAGTAAGAGAGAGAGAGGAAGAGAGAGAGAGAGGAAGAGAGAGAGAAAGAGGAAGAGAGAGAGAGGAAGAGAGAGGGAGGAAGAGAGAGAGAAAGATGTAAAGAGATGAAGAGAGAAAAAGAAAAGTCGGAGAGAGAGAGGGAGAAGAAAACTATTAAATGAAATCGAGAAGACAACAGGAAAAGGGAGAGAGGAGAAAATATATGAGGAGATAGAAAAATCAGAGCAGAGAGAGAATGAGAGAAAGAAATAACTGGGAGAAAGAAATGAAGAGAGGCAGAGAAAAGGCATAGAGTGAGAATAAAAAGAAGAGTAAAATGGAGAGGAAGAGCGAGAGAGAGAGCGAGAATGCGAGGAAGAGATAGAGAGAGGAAGAGCGAGAAAGAGAAAGAGCGAGAATCCGAGGAAGAGATAGAGAGAGGAAAAGCGAGAGAGAGAAGAGAGATGGAGAAAAGGAAGAAAATAGGTGAGAAGCAGTGAGAAAGAGAAGGAAGAGAGGCAGCATGACAGAGAGATAGCGAGACAGCGAGATAGCGAGACAGCGAAAGAGAGATACACAATGAGTCTAACCCTTTTGAGTGTTGTGGATAGAAGTGAAGGTGGCGGGTGGTTGAGGGGCGGGAAAACATTCTCTCTCTCAGTTGTTCTCATTCTCATCTCTGTCTCTCTTTTCTTTTTCTCTCTCTCTCTCCCTCTCTCTCTCTCCTCAGTGACTGTATATTCCTCCCGTGACCAAGAGCTCTTCTCTCACTGAGTCGTCTGAGTCAAAAGGATACGACTCGGCTGTGTGTGTGAGTGAGAGGGAGAGAGTGAAGGAGTGAGAGAGAGAGTGAGAGAGAGAGAGACTCTGTGTATACAGTGTGAGTGAGGGGAAAAGGGATGTAACAAGCGCACACGCGGGATATTTTTCCGTCCATCACCGGGCCCCGCACTCTCCACACACACGACGTGACGATCAGTTGACAGGTAGGTTTCACTCTGAACACACACTCACTCTCACGCGCTCTCTTTCTCTCTGCCTTTTCCCCTCACTTCTTGTCCTCCTCCTCACTCTTCTTCCAAAAAATCTCCCCCTCCACGAATACAAGAGGGAAAGAGTGGATCCAAAAATTACATCAGAATCTACGAGGATTACATTGAAAGGGACATTTGAACTTTTTTTTTTACGGACTTTTTTTTTTGGATTTTTCCCCCTCGAAAAACCTTTTGTGTTTGTGCGTGCCTCAAATTTGTCCAAATTCTTGTTTGGAACATTTGTTTTAACCTTTTGTGTTGGAATTTTTGCTTTGGTTCTACCTGTACACATTTATTCGGAGGATACCCTTGTATTAGTTCACCCCTGGGGAAAGTGACAAGAGAGGATTGAAACATCACCATTGTATACGATTTTCTATGTGACAATTCTTGTTTACCTGAGACGGATATTAGGAGTATTTAAATGTTTAAAAGATAAAATTATTTAATTAATTGGAGAAGGTTATTTAAAAGGAATAGGTATTATTCAAAGGATTTTACCATGAACTTAAGACAATATTTGAGGGTTAGCTTGGAGCTCCAGGCTAGAACCTATACGATTTGCGCCGCAAAGGCTCCTTTGGTGGTTTGTTGAATATTTTAGAGGAAAATATATTGGATTATTAAAAGGGAGACAAGGGAAAGGCCAGAACCGGAAACGGAATGGTCTAACGGGGATTTTTTTTTTTATTATTGTATTCAAATACATGTACAATCCTGTAGGAAAGTTACCTTTGCAATAAGAGGAATTTAATTCAAATTTAAATAAATAAGGAAATAAATTAGAATTACGAGAAGTATTTACAATTTAAAATATACACAATAGTTTCAACGGAAGAATACGAAATAGCTTACATTGGATAACTACAAATTTAATATCAAATATAAGAAATAATGTAACACTCAAAATATATCTATAACTTCATTTAACCATTGACATTAACCAAATATTTGGAAAATACGCTAACGATTTACAAATAAAAGGAATAAAAAGCGATTTTTTTTGTCGGAAGAAAAAGTTGTGACACCAGAACGTGACGTGTCAATTTCAAATGCGATCAGGAACGTTTTGTCTCGTGAATTCCGGAACGTTTTGAAACAAATCGGGATATTCCCGGTGAAAGGAACAGTGAATTTGCCAAAAAAAAAAAAACAAGGAACTGTGTGAAATAAAAGTGGGACGATTTTCCTGGACGAAAAACTCTGACATTTTTAATGTCATTTGTAGCAATAATTTTGAGGAAAGAATAATTGTAATTTAATCTTCTACAAACTTCTGCTTCGGAATTTCCCTTTTGAATAGGGATTTGCATTTAATAAAGAAAAAAAAAGACATTAGGAAGCAATAATCTTCAAGATGCCACGACGAAAACAAGACTGTCCCAAGCGAATGAAATGTAAGTACAAATAATTCCTTTTTTTTTTTAGATTTTAGAATTTAAACATAGTTTTGCATAACTATTGTCATTGTCATGCTCAATAATAATGAGACGAAATGATCAAAATTAGATTGTTCTCCATTGTTAACATATTTTCGCCTAAAACCTTCTATTGATGGAGGTTTCGGCGGGATTGAACTGCACCATGTTAAAGGCGGCATCCGATGTAAACAAATATTCGGTTTAATTCCTTTCTAATTCGATGTCTAATCGAAGAGCTTCCCTGTTTGAAATCTTCATGTATCATTTCATCATCGATTTTTTTAAAGATTAAATTCGAATTATTTATTATGATTATTTCTTATAATTGCAAAGAGACAAATCAAATACAAAAAATCGGATTTTATCCATGAAATGAATGAGAAAATCAGGAAGAAAAGAGTTAAGATACGAAATGGATTAGGATATTGTTTTCCTTTATTTTCTTTAATTAGCCATGAAATATTACAACAAATCTGCCTGTGAAGAGCTTGGCTTCAACCGGGATTAAGTCCATATTTTTGTAAACGTTTTATTCGGAAAATATCTGGCAGAAATTGGGAAAATATCTTCGCAAATCCCGAAAATATCTATCAAAAATCGGGAAAATGCTTATCAAAAATCGGGGGAAATATTGTATTTGATTTACCATAAAGGCTATGATTAGATCCAGAATGAAGTTAGTTCTTCCTTTGATAAAATAAAATGTGGATTTCGGACTTAACCCCGTTCATAACCAGGGGATTGACTTGACAGAGGAAGGAAGGAGAGGATAGTAAAGTGGAGGAAGATACACTTTACAAATTGACTGTGTGTAGTAGTTGACTTAAACGCTTCTCCTCGCCCCCAAAAAAAGCCTTCCTCTCCCGCATCTCCCATGATTCCCGGGTAAGACGCGGGGAGGTGAAAAGGAAGGGTAGGAGAAAGAACATATTGGCACACTTTGCCCGAGGTTCCCGCTCCGATTCATAAGAATACGGGGAAAGGGGGGAAAACTTTTTTTTTATATTTTTGCTACTACTACTTATTCTTACAGTTTTCCCCCGTTTTTTTCCTACCAAAAAAAAAACAGTTTTTCTTCTTCTTGTTCTTCTTTTTCCATCTGCGGCGAAACCCCATTGTTTTTGACATCACTCTCAGCACGTCTAAGTTTGTTCATCAATTTTTTTTTTCGAAAGGGGGCTTGTCCATCCCCGTAATAGTCTGTCATGTTATCGAAATTAGCAAGAGGGAGGCGTCATCTGAGGCAATTTTTGGGGCAGGTATTCCGTTAATTAGAGGAGCAAGGCGAGATTAAGAGAATACGGGAGAAGGAGAAGATGGAAAGTGGGGAAAGGCTGGAAGTGGAGAAAAAATGATCAAATGAGAGAGAAATAAGGAGGGGGAGAAATCGGAGGAAGAGAAATAAAAGGCATGAAAGGAAACTTTAGAAGAGGAAAAGAGAGAGAAAAGGCAGCAAAGGGAGAAACGAAGCAGGAAAAAGGGCAAAAACTGTGGAAAAATGAGAGAGCCAGAGAAAGAAAAGGACAGAAAATACAAAATATAAAACGAAAGAGAGAAAGAGAGAAATTCAGAGAAAGGAGAGAACGACAGCGAAAAATGTCAGAAATTAAAAAAAAGGAGAGAACGCCAGAGAGAAATGTCAGAAAATTGAGAAACAGGAGAGAACGACAGAGTGAAATGTCAGAAAATTGAAAAAAAAGGAGAGAACGAGAGAGAAAAATGCGAGAAAGGCGAGCGCAAAACGGCAGAAAAAGGAGGCAACGACAGAGAGAAATGTCAGAACATTAAAAAAAGAGGAGAGAACGAGAGAGAAAAATGTGAGAAAAGAGAAGAATATGGCAGTAAATAAATACATGGATGAGAGAGAAGAACTACAGGAAATTAATTAAAAGGAATAAGAAAGAGCGAAAATGCAGAAACGAAAATTGATTGAAAATAAGTAAAAAAAAAAAAAAAGAAGAGAGAGAAAAGGAGGAAAAGATGAAAAAGAAGAAGATAGAGAGAAAGAAATGATAAGAAGTAAAAGAGAGAAAAATAGGGGAAAAGAAGGAGGGCATCTATAAAAAGATACGAGGGCGAGAGGAAGAATAAAAACATATAGAAATCCGAGAAAATACAGGGACAATTAAGCCCAGGACAGAATACAATGAAAAAAAATTGTATCAAGGGAAAATAGCTGAAAGCTAGAATGAGTCTCAAAAAATAAGGAGGCACAGGGAGACAAATTAGCGGGTAAATTTAAGAAGGAACAATAATACACGAGACTGGCAGGATAATAAGAAATAAAGGCCTCCAAGAAAATAATGGTCACAGCCGTAAGAAAGAATTGTTCATGGGAGAAAGAGAGAGAGAGAATTAGTTAGAGAAAAAGAGAGAGAATTAGAGAGAGAGAGAGAGAGAGAGAGAGAAGATTTCCCAAAAATAGGAAGTGTTGAGAAAAAGTAAGAATATTACAAGAGGAGCCTTGGCCATTTTTTCCCCTTTCTCTCTCACTTCGGAGAAAGGAGAGTGTGTGTGATGATAATGTGGATATCATCGGGTTAGCAGAGTCTCTCTCTCTCTCTCTTTCTCTCTCTCTCTCTCCTATTACCACTTCTTCCCTTCTTCTTCCTCCACAGCCACCCACCAATGGCGCAGAGACTTCTGTGACTGACACATGTCAGTTTAGTTTTTGAAGTTAAAGTCTTTCTCTCTCTCTCTCTCCCTCCCTGTATGTGTGTGTATGGAGTCGGCAAAAGAAAAAGAAGGGAAACTTGACTGTTTTTGACGGAACAGTAGCGCCTACTTACTTAACTTACAACAGTAAGAACTTGTACTCTTTTGTTTTTAACGTCTCTCTTTCTCTCTCCCTCTCCTTTCCTCTTTTTGTCTCTACCTCTCCTTTGTGAGGACTCTTCCCATTCTTCCCGGAGATACTTTCCCTGCCTTTTCTCGCATTGTGAGCATTTCTATTGGGTTTTCTTCGATTATTCCCATTGTATAACTTTCTCTCTTTCCCTCTCTTCTGCTCTCTTTCTCTGTCTCACTCTCTATCGTATCCCTTCCTTTCTTTATTTTTCCCCGTTCTCTCCTTCATTATTCCTCTTGCTCCTTATTTTTTCTTGTTCTATGTCTCTCCTTTTTGCCTTCTTATTTTTTCTCGATCTGTCTCTCCGTTTTTCCTTTATTCTCTTTTTTTTTCTAACTTTCTATCTTTCCTTATTTGTTCTCATTTTCTTTCTTTTCTAATTTTTTTTAACTCTCTCTCTTTCTTTCTTCTTTTTGTCTCTCTCGTTTATTTTTGTGTCCAATTTTTCTTTATTCTTTTCGTCTTTCTCTTTTAACTTTGTGTCCGATTTTTCTTTCTTCTTTTCGTCTCTCTATTAATTTTGTGTACTCTCTTTCTTTACTCTTTTCGTCTGTCTAATTATTTTGTGTACTCTCTTTCTTTACTCTTTTCGTCTCTCTCTTTTTTACTTTTGTGTTCTCTCTTTTTTCCTCTTTTCGTCACCCTTTTATTTTTGTCTTCTCTCTTTCTTCACAGATTTCTTCTCTCTCTATCTCTCGCTCTCTCTGATGCCTGCACTCTGATTTCCTTCTTTTTCTCCCTCTCTTCCCCTCTCAATTATCTTTTAAGTTGCTCTTGGATAGGAGAAAGCTCCCCTAAAAATCACAGATTGCTTTCCCGCGTCGTTTTTTAAATACTCATCCCAACTAAAATCTCGGGAAAGAGGACTTTTTTGTACCTTTAAAAGAATCTATGCCCGTGGCTCTTCCTCTCTCTCTCTTTCTCTCTTGCTCCCTGGCCCTCACTCTTCTGCTCTTCTGTTTCTCTCTCCCTTATAATTTGTACGTCACTCTCAATTATTTATTCTGTAGGAAACACTCAGTCATTGGCAAAACAAGGGGGCATGTCTCCTCACTCTCTCTACTTCTACATATGTACATATGTATACGTATGAAGGCCTTCAACAGAAGTTTTTTTTTCTCCTTCTTTTTTTTATCTAAATACTTACGGGATTCTATATCCTTTAGTTTTTTTTTTCGGGGTTTTAGAGATTATTATTAGTAGCCAGTATTTTTTTCTAGGGGATACAAGCACATGGCTTTCATGTGGAAATGAAATACATGAGGAAAGCACAAATATTGTGATGTGCGGGAACTGTCAATGACTTTTCTCCAAAGAGGCTATACATACAGTCATCATTATCATGCAAGTTTTGCCCGAAACATTTTTTTTTCTTCTTCAAAACAGAGCTAAAGATGTCTTTCATTTCATGTTCACTTGCACGCGTTTGATTTTTTTTTTGCGGGGGTTGAAACAGAGGAAAAGAGAGAGAGAGAGAGAGAAAGGAAGAGACGAAGAGTTTAATAAGAAAACTTTATCAGTATGGATTTGACATGTAAGCTCAAAATTGTTTGTCCCAAAATGCAAAAAGACAGAGAAAGAGAGAGAGAGAAAAGAGAGTTTGAGTGGCAGGAAAGAAAAAATACCGGGAGAATCCAGAGACTTCAAAAGACGCGGGGGGAAATCAAAGACAAGTGGAGGGAAATTTCAAAAGCTGTCACCAACTAATTATCTTAAGGGAGATTATCCGCCCCCAGGCAAAATGCAAATAGACGGGGAAATTGAGATGGTCCCAGAGATGAAAGGGACAAAGAGGATTACAGAAGAAAATGATCAAATGAAAAAAATCCAACCACGCAATGCCAAAAAAAAATTTCCCGCCTCCCAAATCGTCCGGTTGAATGAAAAAAAGCAATGTACAAAAATAAAGAAAACCTCGTTATTTGAATTATGCGAGAATAATTACAGATGTGAATCTCTGGCTAATTCTCGTTCTGTCTCTCTGTGTCTCTTCTTTACTCTCTATTTCCCCTTTTTCAGAATTCGTCTTTCTCTCTGTCTCTCTTTTCCCTCTTCACGCACTTAACCTTTGCCTCGACCACCCACCCACCCCAAAAGAAAGCGTGGCAGCTGCATACCAAAATGACACAAAAACACACCGTCCTCAAAAACATCTTTAATTCCATATGAAACCAAGTATGCAGGGATATCCATATACAATATACACGCACAAAGACATTCTTTATCCTTCCTCCAGCACCCCTCAACACATATAAGAAGACAAAAGTAAAAATCTGTAAAAAAAAAAAAAAAGTCCCAAGGATGTGCAAGACTAATTATTGTCTGGACTTGTGCTCATTTGTTTCCTTAACAAATGCTACATTCATTATGGCCCATCCTCCACCCTTTTTTTCTTCTCGCGCCATCTCCCTCTGCATTTACTATGGAGTCCACACTCAAAGCCAAGTGTTCATCTTCATTCAAGAAAAAAAAACTGTTTTTTGTATCCTTCACGAGAAAAACGGAGAGGCGACGAGAGCTCTCTCTTTCTCTGTGGAATATAGGGAAAGCCCAGTAGAGCGTGACTACAGGGTAAAAGAGCTCCCGAAAAAAGGAAAATGCAAAAGGGGAAAGCAAAAAACGAATTGGGCCAAAAATGAGGGAAAACTAAATTAAGGGAAAAAGCATTAATAGACAACAAAGGGAGACGGAGCAACAATGAGAATGCTTGACAAGGAGAGACAGAAATTCGAAGGAGGAAATGGAGCAAGATAGAAGATAGACAGATAAATAAATAAAAGGGAGAAAGAGGGAAATAGAAGACAGAAAAATAGAACGAGAAAAGATCTTACAAAATTATTGAGAGCGACAATTGCAAAAAAAGAGCGAAAGAGACAAATGCAAAAACAGAGCGACAGAGACAAATTCAGAACAGAGGCAAATGAAGGAGAGACAAATTGAGGAAAGAGTATGATACAGATAAATCAAAGAGGAAGGTGAAAAAGGAAGGAGAAAGAGAAGAGCGGAAAAAGAGAAGACAGAGAGAGAGAGAGAGAAGCGGAAAAACAAAAGGGAGAGGAAGGGGAAAAAATTAACCAGAGATAAACACTTGGAAGGAGGAAAAAGAAAGAAAGCAAACAGAGAGGGAAAATGGAAGGAAACGAAATAAAGAGAGAGAAAATGAAGAGAGAGAAAGGGGTAAAAAATAAAGAGAGACTGGAAAAGAAAGGCAGAAAAAGGAAAGAGAGAGAAAGGTAGAAAAAGGAAAGAGAGAGAAAAACAGAAAAAGGAAAGAGAGAGAAAGGCGGAAAAAGGAAAGAGAGAAAAATGCAGAAAATGGAAAGAGAGAAAGATAAACAGAAGAAAAATAAAGAACAATGAAAAGAGGGGAGATAGTGAGAAATACCGAAAGAGGAGACAAAACATTGTTAGAAGGAAAGTCAGAAGAAAAACAATGGAGAGGAAAATAGTCTGGAAGTAACTAATAGACATACAAGAGTGCCAAAAAATAGCAGAGAGAAAGAGTGCAAAATAAATGCAAGGAAATTGAAAGAGAGAGATCATGAGAGACGCGATAGAGTATTAAAGTGAGACAGAGAGAGAGAGAGAGCGAGAGAGAGAGAGAGAGAGAGAGGGAGACATGGGTTATAGTAACAGAAGAGGAAAGAGTAAATAGGATGAGAAGGGGAAAAATGTGATAAGATTCCCTCATACATATTTTTTCTCTTATAAGTCCTCCAACATTTCCCTCTCCTTCATAGCATTAGAGTGGTAGTAGGTGAGGAGGGAAAGGAGAGACATACCAGCACTCTCTCTCTTTCTCTCTCTCCCTCTCTCTCTCATCCTTCCGCCTTCCCATATTAAAGAAGGAAGAGAGTGAGATGGAACCAGGAAAATAACCTTACCTTCCTATCTCTCCTATATGCCCTCTCCCCAACACATTATGTAGCATCCGAGGAGCTTTCCCCACTATTTGTAGTGAGAGGGCCAAAAAAATTCAGGCTTTGATTCACTACTCAACAAGTACGAGACTGTTTCTCTCTCTCTCTCTCTCTCTCTTTCTTTCTTCTCTTCCCATCTCCCTTTCTCTTCCTTGGTCCTTACTCAACTTTTGTGTATAGAAACATTCCCTGGTAAAAAGGGCAATATTAGCGCGGGGGAGAGAAATATGCACTCTTTCCTCTCTGGTTCCCCCCTCTCCTTCATACTCCCTTGACTTTTCTCTCTTTTCTTCCTTTTTCTCTCTCTCTCTCCCTTTCATCCACTCACTTTACTCTCCTATCCGATGCTTCATGTATGTAACATTTTTTTTTTCACTTTGTCTCTCCTTCCAACTCTCCCTCTCTTATTCAACAGTTGGACGGGATCGATTTTAGTATTTTTTTATATTTTTTTCCCTTCCTTTTTTTTCTTTATTCTTCCCGGTATTTATCCAAGTTTTTACCACGTGGGCTTGGGTATTCGGAGGACTCAAGAGGATGGAGGCACACGGTGAGATGAATTGGAGTTACATTGGAGGATCCAGGAGAAAGAGAAAGAGTAGCGGAGACATCCGTGGAGAGAGGGATAGAGTTTAAGAGAGAAAGTGAGGAAATACTATGGAGAGAGAAATACTGGTATGGAAATAGAAAGAGGGGAAGAGAGAAATGGAAAGAGAGAGACAGAGAGAGAGAAAGAAAGAGAGGAAGGAGAGAAAGAAAGGGGAAACGAGAGAGAAAGAGAGAGAAAGGCAGAGACACACTGAGAATCCAAAAATTCCTATGGCTAATAAACTCATCAAGAATATTGACAGATGATGAGGCTTCCACGGAGCAAGTCAAACTAGAAAGGAAAAGGATTATTTCTGGGGAATTTTTGGTCCGTGTAAATCAAACAGGACTAGCAGAAAGGAAGAGTGGGAAAGAATGAGCGAGACACAACACAAAATCAAGGAAAACAATGAAAATAGGCCACAAATAGGCGAGAAATCTGTGCAAGTTAAGAAATAAGGAGGCAAAACAAAGAGAGAAACAAGGCAAAATGAGAGACAGCGAACCAAAGCGAGGTAGTCACACAGGGATAAACAAGAGAATGGACAAGGGAGGAAGGGGAAAACAGGAGAAAGGGAGTGAAACAGAGAGAAACAAATGAGAAATAATATGAAAAGAGAGAACTAAAACGAAGTTAAGAGGGAGATAAATAGACAGAATTAGAGAGAACTGATGAGAAGCAAAAACAGATGAAAAATAGAGCTACAAAGATAAAAAAAAAAGAATACACGAAGAAGAGAGACCACAATGAGGGACAAGAGAGAATTAGAAGGAAGAAAAAAAGAAGTAAAGAAGAGACAAACGAGAGGAGAAGAAGAAATAAAGATAGAAAGAAAGAGAAGAAAAGTAGAGAGAGAAACGCGGAAAAGAATGAAAAAAAAAGAAGTGGGAAAAGAGAGGAACAGAGAGAGAGAGAAAAGCGGAAAAGAGAGAAAGAGAGAGAAGCGGAAAATAGAATGAAGAAGTAGAGAGAAAGAGAAGCGGAAAAAGAGTGAGAAGAAAAATAGAGACAGAGAAGCGGAAAGAGGGAGAAAGAGAGAAGAAAAATATTGACAGAGAAGCGGAAAAAGGGAGAAAGCGAGAAGAAAAATAGTGACAGAGAAGCGGAAAAAGGGAGAAAGAGAGAAGAAAAATAGTGACAGAGAAGCGGAAAAAGGGAGAAAGAGAGAGAAGAAACAGAGAAAAAAAGAAGGAAGAGCCCTGCGTTGATCCCCAGAAAGATCCCCGCGTGTGGAGATGCATGAGTTGTAGTGGATTTTTTGGGAACTCTCCGGGATGAAATGAATATTTATTTGGTGAGTAGTTTAAGTAGTAGGGAGTATAAAAGGAGCAGAAAGAGAGAGAGGAAGAGGTAATAATAAGTAATGGCATGAAGAGCCAAGAGCTCAAGTTCCTCCACAGAACATCTCCACATGTTATATATATGTAATACACGCCCAAGCCCGGAAAAAGAGTAGGGACTGTGCCATAATACAAGAGAGAGAGAGAGAGAGAATTGAAGCCAGAAGTAGTAGAAGAAGAAGAAGTGGAAAGATGATGATGAGAAGGTTCCATTTGGAAGTGGATGAAGCATTGAGTAAAGCGGAAAAAAGGACGAAAGGGCAGATGAGCACAGAGGGATGGTGAGGTGGACGCTCATAAAATAAGGTGATTGACAAATTTATGGACGTTGTCGGGGACTCCAGGCGGTGCTGAGGCTCAGAATGAGCTGAGGGTGAGAGAGAGGCAGACAGAGAGAGAGAGAGAGAGATCCAGAGAGACAGGGAGAGAGGGGAGACAAGGGAGGAACATCGGACTTAAGCATTCTTGGAGGAAGTAAAGGGAAGGGGAAAATAAAAGGGAAGGGAAGGAGCCATTATCGAAGGGTGTAATAATAGAAATAGTACAGTAATAATGCATTTTCAAGAGCAGAGAGACTTGGAAAGAGAGAGAACGACAGAGACAGAGAAAGAGAGATTCCCCGTATATTGTCAATGGGAAAGAAGGAAAGCATCCCCTTTGGGGTAATGTGAGAAGGGAGCAAAGAGACGAACATGACCACATTGAATGCAGGGTAATTAAATGTAGAATTGCCCCAGGCGATGGGCAACAATGAGCAATGTGTAGAAGGAGAACAGGCAATTTTTAGCATGGTGGCTTATGACGATTTCCAGCTTCGGATAATATCTGATTTCGTAAATATTTATATAATAGTTTATACATACATATAGATACGTAAATAATACTAATAATAGTATTATAATCTGATGTAATAAATGATAGTAGATAAACAATAGAATTATGTACAAACGGCGTTTAACATGGACAAGCATGGGGTTATTTTATTATCTGGATTTTTCATTTAAATGGGATTAAAAATTGGGGAAAGTTTCTATAGTTTTTTGTATTAAATTGAAATAATGTTCAAATTAAATTGAAATAGTATTTTAAATGTAATGGAAATTTTAAATGCAATTGATTTTTAAATGGAATGAAACCAGATTTTGAATTAAATAGAGAGAGAGGAAGAATTTCGAAAAATCAATGCTGGGAAAATTGCGGAAACATAGCAATGTAAAATGATAACATGGAAAACCCCTCATATTTTTTGATGTACGCATCTGTATTAAGTCATAAGGAAAAACATTGGACATGTCGTCACAGGAAGAAGGAGCTGTAGTAAAATTAAAAAAAAAAAGAACTATGACAACTCTTAAACAAAGAAAAAGGAGAAAAAGTAATAAAAATGACAGAAGTGGAAATAATGATGGTTGATCCCTCTCAAACCCACAAGTGGATGGACGTAGTGGTAATAACTTAGAGACAAAAAAATAATGTTTTATGTACTCGTACAGTCTATATACAAGAGGGAATATAGAGGAATTAAATAATACAGGAGGAAGGAGAGAGAGAGAGAGACTGTCAATAGACAAGGAATTCAAAAACGATGGAAAAGTCATAAAAATTGAGGAGTGAGAGAAAGATTGGAGACGGAGAGCGAGACACACACAAGGCAGGGAGATACAAAGGAATGATTAGGATTTTCATCTCTCTCTTTCTCTTTCTCTCTCTCTCTCGTTCTCTCTATCTTGCTCTCTCTCAATTTTTGAGGACAGATTCCAAATACTCTAACTTCAATGTTATCAAGCTCATAAAAAGGGAGCAACCTTTTCACACACAACTTCTGTTGTCTCTCTCCTTTTTTATATTTTTATATTCATCTCTCTCTCTCTCTTTCTCTTCCTCTCGCTATTAACTCCTTCGTAAAAGAATCTCTTGCACTCCGCTTTATATGACTCATATAATCCTCCTCCTTCAACTCCTTCAATGATGCTCTTCTCTCTCGTCGCTCATCTCGTCGTCTCTTTTTCTCTCTCCATTTATCTCTCTCTCCATTTCTATCTCTCTTTCTCTCCATTTCTCTCGCTTTCTCCCTTTCTCTCTCTGTTTCTCTCTCTTTCTCCCTTTCTCTCTCTGTTTCTCTCTCTTTCTCCCTTTCTCTCTCTGTTTCTCTCTCTCTTTCTCCCTTTCTCTCTCTCTTTCTGTCTCCCTTTCTCTACTTTTACTTGTCCTCCGTCTTTCACCGTCTCTTTCTGAGTGTCTCACACTCTCTGCGTCTTGCCCTTTGTCTCCTTCTCCATACTTGTCTCGCCTTTTTTCTCCTTTTTCTCTCTCTTTTCCTCCCACGATTTCTCTTTCTCTCCTTTTTACGGGCTCTCCCTATCTTTATTCCTCTCCTTATCTCGGTGTTTCTTCGTCATCCTCCAACTATTAATCCCTCTGTCTCTCTCTTTCTCCGATATTCTTAATTTCTCCTCTCGTCCTGCCTCTATTTCTGTGTCTTTCCAGACGAAAAGTCTTTTACGATGACGAATAATAAAAAAAACATATAGACAAGGAGGAGGCAAAAAAACGCAGGATAAAAAAAAAACATACCACAAAGCGGTTCCTTTTTACATTTAAAAAAATAGGAAGATTGAAAGGAGTAAAAGTGAGTATAGGAAAAAGTCTTTTTTTTTTACAACATCTCTCCAAAGGTACAATGTCTGTGTGTATTGAGAGGGAAGATTGAGTGGAAGGATAGACGGGGAATGTGTGAGATGTGAGAGTGAGAGCGGAGGAGGAGGAGGAGGATGAAAGAAGGAATAAGATGAGGATGGAAGGGAAGACTAAGAAGATGAAGATATGACAACACTGGGTCGAGTGTGAGAGAGAAGGAGCAAAAAAAAAACGACGTAATGTTCCAAGACCCTCTTTTCAAAGATGAAGCCAGTCCGTCAGTTGTCAGTCATGTCTCATAAATGAAGGAGAGAGAGAGTGAGAGCGAGAAAGAAATGGAAAGAGCATGGATGGAAGAGAGAGAGAGAGAGAGAGAGAGAGGAGGCAGTGAGGGGAAAATTCAGTCCCCCGATTCTTTCCTTAACCTTCCCTCCACAGCACATCTCTAGAGGGGGAGAGGAGGCGTGCAGACGAGAGAGAGAGCGAGAGAGAGAAAGGGAGAGAGAGAAAGAGAGAGAGCGAGAGAGAGAAAGAGAGCGAGAGAGAGAGAAAGAGAGCGAGAGAGAGAAAGAGAGCGAGAGAGAGAGAAAGAAAGACAGGGGAGGAGGAGGAGGAGTTGGAAGTAAAAGGAGTTGTAAATCACAAGGCAGGGTTAATAAAGTGACTTTTTGGGGTTTCGTCGTTATTCTTTGTTTCATGATTTTCCTTAAAAGATACGCACATTCCTTCTATTTGTTTGGAAGGAGAAAAGCGGTAATTTTTGAAATCTTCCGTGTTTAATTCTTTTGGCTTTCTTTCTCAGAATGATTCCATTTTGGCTTCTTCGGGAGGATTATAAACGGTGTTATTTGACGTGGTAGCATGTGAGAGAGAATTTTTCCAGATGAAATATTGGCATCAGCACGAAAAAATTGAAAAAGTGAAGAAATAGATGCAAAACCAGAATAATTAAGAATTTCTATATTTGAAACGGAATGTAAAAACAAATAGAATTCATAAAACAAGAGGTGCTTAATTGAAAGAGAAATACATAGTTCGACATTCCTTTAAAAAAGACATAATTCCAAAGAAAAGAATTTGCGTTCTACAAGATCTGAGAACAAATTTAAAATAACATAATTTAATGGACAACAAGCATGTAAAGGAAGAAGAAAAAATTTGAAACAAAATCTAATTTCAAACCGGGAAAATGAAAACAGGAGCCAATTGAAATGAATATGGGAATTTTAAAATTTCTAAACAACAGAAAGTTAAAAATAATTTAACCGTTCCCGTAAATTCCCGGAAAAACAAAGCTCGGTTAAAATTTGTTTTTAATTTAAAACAACAGAAAATCATGGATATGTAAACAAAACTTCGTGGCGCTAATTTCAAAAATAAATTGAGAAAGTGCAAGAGCATCCTGGTTCTGTCATAAACATTGCATTTGTAAAGAAAATATAAAAAACATAAAAAATAGATTGAAGGAGAAAATGCGAAGAAATAACGTAGGAGCAATTTAAAACGAAACTAAAAATTCACAATTATCTAACAAAAACCTGTCAAAATTGTTGTTTCTCCAAAGCACAAATTCTATAAAAAATTAGTACTTCAGAAAAACGGGGCAGAAATTTGAAAAGTTGGAAAGATATTAGATCCCTGAAAAGATTTGACGTTTCCAACAATTTGGAGGAAAGCACAATTCTCTAATGAAATGTAATCCCACCCATTTGCATCCTATTGTTCCCTTTTCCAAAAACAATGAATAGAATCAAAACAATGAATAGAATCAATGGAACAAATAGAAATAAAGTTATTAGAGCTACAATTTCATTTCAAGTAAATAATTATGAAACACCTCCCGCATAAAGCTGGAAAGGATCCTTTCCGTCCCATAATTAGGGGGAATGTCTATTCTTATTGATAAATGACGTGAATATGTTTTTGCTCCCACCTTCGATGTAAATAACTCCTAATAATCCATTTTTTTCTGGGAATCCTTGTGCCTTTACAGAAGCTTCAAGTCATTCATCGAGCAGTGGGGTTTCCTGGACAATGAGCGGGAGTTCCAGTTTCATCCTGAGCAGTAGCTGCCGTAGTTTGTCCTTCCTCCTCCTCGTCAGCCTCACGCTTCTACTCAACCACGTGGGCCGGAATACAATGTGGGGAATGACACTAATGAGCCTCGCAGCCAGGTAAAAATATGGAGGAAAAAAATTGATATGGGAGGTAAAAGTGTTTTTTTTTAAGTCAATCTCTCTCATTCTAATAGGAAACAAAATATTGTTATTATTATTCCACGGAAAATTATTAACCAGCCCCATTTTAAAGGAAAAGGACAGAGAGAGAGACAAAAATGTATAAACCTTCCTCCATATGTTGTAAATAATTCCATATAAAAAAAACTTGTATAAAAAAGTACTCGTCTACTTCTTCTATTAAACTACTATTTAACGATATGCACTTCAAAATGAAGACAATTGCTCCCGACAAAAAAAACTGGCTCCCTTTTAATGATTTAATTATATTTCTCTAGAATTAACTAAAAACCCACAGCCTAAATCTAAAATATAATTTTCCCGCCCCCAAAAAAATGTACTGATCCCATTTAATTCTGTGTTCGGATTAGCAGAGATTTTATTTCCTTTAGTTAATTATTTTAATTTTTAACCAACTTTCACCAGGAGAAAGCAAATTCTTTTCGGAGTCAAGTTTAAAAATTGCGTGGAGAAAGAGGTAAAACTTTTAAAAAAAGAAGAAAAAAACCAAAAATTTGAGTCAGTGTGACATATGTGATGACCTATTAACTTTTTTAAATTATTATTATAATTATAATGTAAATGTATAACTACTGAAAAATCAAGTTTGTCAATGTGCAGAAGAGAATACAAAAAATGGGAATGATTTATAGTCTTTACACGTATACAACCTTCGCAGAGGGAAATTGTAAAAAAAACAGTGTGTAATGAGAAATGTAGGCAAGAGAATTTAATTGCATTTGAAATGAAATTTATACACCATTAAAATATTATTATTTTTAGTGCCCATTTTATTGTACTTAAGTATTAAGTTAAATTTAGACGGATAACGTGTAGAAGCTTTCTCGCAAGGAAACCCTTTTGAGCATTAATTCTCAATTTTCCCATGATTTCACCTTCTCATTCAAAGCATTTCTCCCGCCAGAATTAAGCATTCAAAATTGAACTATTCACATTTTGTATCCCATTTTAATTATTATTCTCAATTTGCTTCCTCATTATGTCTCAACAATCTTGCGTGGATTGATTAAAAAAATGAAAATATCAAGTCGCGGTTCAAAAAGTTTCTATTCAATTTTTTCCCTCCTTTGCCTCTGGAATTCAAATTACGCAGCAAGATTTTAATTAAATGTGTAATTATTTAAACTCAAAAATGAATTAGGGAAACTTAACTATTTGTTCTCCGTATTTTTTCGAAAAAGATATTCTCCATCAGGTTAAACCCAGCCCAGTTTTTGTATGTTATGTAATTTATGTCTTTCCCTCCCATAGCATGGCGTGAGAGTACTAAAAAAACCGTAGACTACTAAATAGGTGAAAACTAGCAGAAAAAATGTTGTAATACTAATAAAGACTCGCTGTTACTATAATTACGACTATGATTTTTTTCCGGGGAAAAAAATCATTACTAAAAAAAAGGACCATTCCGTCATTATAGGGAAGGAACTATATAATATAACAATTACCCCCAAATTTGTAGTAATGACATTACCAGTTATGAGGGAAAGCCCACATGTCGTTAAAGGGACAAAAGTGGAGCCCCTATATACTCTCCCCTTCTGGGATCCGTTGACTCGCATTTGTACATGGGAAAGGGTTGAGATGTGAAGGAAACTCAATTATGACTATTATTACATGTATCTGTATGTATGTCTATATGTATTATTATTACAACCCATACATTACGCCTATTGGATGTTGGTGTTACTTTAAGGATTGTTATCTACTTGTAGGCTAATCTTATTGTAGTCTTCACCAAAGAGAGACAATGTACTGTATGAACTGTGTGTATAAATATGTAAATATCTACTGTTATAGTTGTAAATAGGATACATCTGTATGCGTGTTAATAGGGATTGTGTCATCTCTTTTAAGATTTTGCCGGGGAAGTGGAGGAATCCATCAATCTGTGTCAAGTGACTGGCTGGAATGAGATGGGGATTTTGGGGATGTACCAGGGAATATTGGAGGGAATTAGTGCATCCTTCATAATGAGAGAGGGAGAGTGACAGAGAGGGGAGAGAGGGAAAGGGAGTGAAAGCGTGAGTGAAAGTAAATATAAACAGTTTGAGAGTGAAAGTGAAAATGAAAGTAAGAGTGTGAATGAGAGAGCGGAAGCAAGAGTAAAAGCGTATAAAAAGAGTGAAAGCAGAAGTGAATGTGAGTGAAAGTAAAATAGTTTGTGAGTAAAATGTGAGAGTGAAAGCATGAGTGAAAGCGGAGCGTGAAAGCGCGTGTTAAAGAGAGAGAGAAAGCATTTATTACACGGAAATGTCTGAAATTAGTTTTAAATTATAATTATAGCTAATGACTAAGTTTTTTAGGCTTAAAAATGGAAAATGCGTACCTAAACGTCTACATACATACTAAGTTGTGTGTATAATAAATGTATATATAAATATAAAGGGACATTGGAATGGACAATGTCGGAAACACTGGTTTAATTTTTAATTTTAGAACACACAAAAACCCACATTAGGCATTAAAATTGGAATTATTAATTACTAAAATGAAATAAAAGTCGTTTTTAATACAAAAGTGCACTAGTTAAGGCCACTGCGTGTGCGTAATTTGTAATTACGCGGTTCGAAAAAATTTCTAGAATAAACGTATGTAAAATACAGTGAATAGAAGTTGTTTTTCACCCTTTTTTGATTTTTTTAATATTTTCTTGTGAAGAATAACCTAACAATAAGCTTTGAATGTGAAGTCGTGTGGGTGAAATTTAGAACAAAAGGTCTAACGTTGTGCAGTTAGAAATTTTCGACGAAATAGAAAAAAAAGGAAATTTGCAATCAAACAAATGGTAAAGACAAAAAAATGTAATTAACCAGTTAATTGCCTAATTTTGGTATATTCCCCGCGAACATTTAAAATTCTGTGCCGGTAAAGCTCTTGCCCGCTTAAAATAATTTCATTGTACTTTCCGACATCACGCATTTTTAATTCTGTCAAACTACTGAATAATAAGAGAAGCTTATATCTAGCTAAAGTGTATTCGAAGCTTAAGAATAACGTAAATGTGTACAGGTGTAATTTCGTAAGACGGAAAATTATAAAAACAAATATAATAAATGGGATTTAAAAAAAATCAAGTCACAGTTAAAATGTAAAGGCGTGGGAGAAAACAATTAAAAAAGTACTTTAATAAATGTAAAAATTATTGTGTATTTGTTTCCAAAGAGGAATGAATGGCCACTAATTAAAATATTGTATAACATTAAGGCACATTACGTATTTAGATATTTGTAAGGAATCTATGTTGAGGAAAACATCTCCCTGTCCCCACAAATTAACTACGTCTATATAAATACAATATATTGTTTCCATGTAAGAGTCTTTAAAATAAATAAAGTTCCATGTTTTTCCGTTACATTTGCCTTGATATTTAAATGCAGACATATATTTCCATATTCAGCATATAAATTTTACAAAATCATTGGGAATTCCATTTTATTGGCGCGATAATTTTTGAAAGGCAGCTATTTCAAATTAAACGCTCCCATCATTTCTCTGTCAATCTCTTTCAAAAAACATTGTAAAATTCGAGAAAAAAACTAGCCATTCAATGAAAGCATGCAAAGCCGTGAGCGGTGGCTGTACAATAAAAAGGGAAAGTGACCACGTCAATTAAAAATCCGAGAGAAATCCCGGGGAAGGAGCAGGAAAGCATTTAAGTAAGTGACAAATGAAATGCGACAAAAATAGCCGAGAAAGCATTGCAGGAAATTCACTGCGTGATTGCTAAAAGCAGAAAGCACACGATAGCATTGGAAAGTAAAAAAACTCAAAATGTGCATAAAAATTCTGGAGCAGGAAAAAATGAAAGTACCTGCAAAGTACTTGTAAAATATACGGAATTAAGTAGGACAACCCTGAGTAAAAGGCAAAGGAGAAAGAGTCACCAGAGGGAAATATGACGAATGCCTTATCCAGGCCATCCCAACTAAATGCACGACGCTCCCTGAAAAATTGATCAGCACTGCAGAAAAGATAGGAGAGAGAGAGAGAAAATTTATACAACAAATTACCTTTTGCGAAAAAAAGGAAAATTGTTTCTTGAACTAGACATGCAATCGAAAAAATGACAATTACAGAGCAAAAAGAAGATACGAGCTTTGACTACAGCCCCTGGTAACCCCATTCGGATCTCTCTCTTACATCTATTTTTATCCCATCCAAACCCCTTTCCTGGAAAAGGAAAAATGTGCCGGTGCTTGGTGGGAAAAAAGTACGAAAAAGGAGATCAAAAGAAATTTAAAAAATAAAAGTAGAAGGCACGAAAGAAAACTGCTGCTTTTCCCTTTCAAGCCTCACACGTGCAGTAAGTAATTATGTATGACATGCTAAAGACACAATTTCTCCATCTACATTCGTACATAGTATATCCTGTCTCCTTTTTATCTCTTTCTTCCTCTCTCTCTCTCTTTTTCTCTTTCTCCCTTTCTCTCTCTCTTTCTCCCTCTTTCTGTCTTTCTCTCTTTCTCTCATTCTCACTTTCTCTCTCTTTCTGTCTTTCTCTCTTTCTCTCATTCTCACTTTCTCTCTCTTTCTGTCTCTTTCTGTCTTTCTCACTTTCTCTATCTTTCTCCCTCTCTCTTTCTCTCTTTCTGCCTTTCTCTCTCTCTTTATCTATTTCTTTCTCTCTCTCCACTTTTCCTCAACTTTCTCTCTATTTTTCTCTATTTTCTCTCTCCTTTCCTCTCTATTTCTCTCTATTGTCTCTCTCCTTTTCTCTCTATTTGCCTCTATTTTCTCTCTCCTTTTCTCTCTCCTTTTCTCTCTCTTTTTCTCTCTTTTCTCTCTTTTTCTTTATTTTCTTTCGCTTTCTCTCTCTTTTTCTATATTTTCTCTCACTTTCTCTCTCTTTTTCTATATTTTCCCTCACTTCCTCTCACTTTCTCTATTTTCACCCACTTCTTCTCACTTTCTCTCACTTTATCTATTTTTCTTCATTTTCTCTCACTTTCTTTCTACTTGCTCTCTCTTTTGCTTTATTTTCTCTCATTTTCTCTCTACTTTCTCTCGTTTTCTCTCTAATTTCTCTCTCTATTTATGTCTCCTATCTCTCTCTGCTTTCCGTTAACTCTTCCGTATTCTTGTGTATTCCTACTCCAAAACGTGTTTTTGAATTTCCAAGTTTTTACCAAGAGCAAATCAAAATGATCAAAATGTTTCTTTATAGTTAATTCCGAGTGTGTTTTCATTACTGTATAAATATCGTTATTAGCGCTGTATATAAAATCTCAAACACTCATGTATAACGGCGATGTTGGTAGTCATGTTGGTAGTTGGAGGTCACTGTGGTCACATATGATTTCCTGGCTGCGAGGAAATTTGTTGCCCATTTTAAGAAGCACTAAAATTTCAGCTAAATGCTAAAACCAAAGAAACTATTTTCAACCACAAAGCTTCAGAAAGTCTCATGAATTAAATTCATACTTGTGCTCTTGTGCAATATAAATTTTCATGCCGTGTAATCGTGTGCAACTACCAATAATTGGAAATTCCACCTAAAAATAGATACATTCATGTATACGTCCATACGGCATAAAATTCAAGGAGAAAAATTTTCCGACGCAGAATTTCATAGTAGAATTAATTGAACACGCACCATCAAAAATCTGCGCACTAAGAAAAATGCATGTAGAATTTTACAAAACAAGTTAAAAAAACGACCATTTCCAAAATGACAATAGACAAACATCTTTGTAAACCTCTGCCTCAAAGCCTCTTGGTGTTTGAACCTATGCAGTTCGCATTCACAAAGTGGAATAAGTACAAAAAGGTTTTTTAACCCCGAAATACGACTAATTTTTCCATATTTTCCTCCATTCCGCTAATCAGCCCGTCCCTCCCGTTTCTCTATTTGCCCTTTGTCTTTCTCCCCAATGGTGCTCCTCTCTTTTCTTCATCGGGGCTTTCTCCCTGATTATTTACTATTTCTCTCCGGGACTCCCTCCACTCCCTCACTCCTGATTACCCTCACATCCTCTGTCCTGGCCCCATCTTTGATGGTGCTAATGCTAATACTAG
Source organism: Disparrhopalites patrizii (assembly GCA_034698585.1). Classification (NCBI taxonomy): domain Eukaryota; kingdom Metazoa; phylum Arthropoda; class Collembola; order Symphypleona; family Sminthuridae; genus Disparrhopalites; species Disparrhopalites patrizii. Next base: position 27,122 of record JAQGBT010001135.1, read on the forward strand.
GACATAACAAGGAGGGAGAACTTAGAAGGGAAAGGCACTGCACAATGACCACATAAGAAAGATGTTCATCCTCGGAAAAAAATAAAGGAGGGAGAGAAATACTACGAGATGGGCTTAAGGGAGTCAGTGACGCGGAAAAAAAGGATGTGGCTCTCTCCTCGTCCTGCCACTTTGTCCGGAGGAGGATGAAGAGGATGAGGAGGACGAAGAAGATGAAGGAGCTTTTATCTACGCAAGTGGCTCCATAATTACCAACGTAATGGTTACAAGTTAAAGGGAAATTATTGGCCTTTCATTTCCCTTCATCTTCTCCCCTTCCTCTTCCACGTCTTCTTGTGGGGCGGCATTCAAGTTCCGCGTAATGCTGTTGTCCTTTGTAGGTGTACATATGGATGGGACTTTTCTTGCACAAACAATTTATTTTCGTTAGCTCTCTCTCTCTCTTTCTCTCTCTTCTCTCTCTCTTCTCGCTCTCTCTTTTTGTCTCTTCATCCCTCACGATCTTTTTTCTCTTGGGGTCTTCCTTTCACCCCCAAAAAATCCTGCTTTTGACCCACACATTGGCACAAAAGAGGCTTTTCTATGTATGTATTTCCCCTCCGTGACAAGACACACACACATCCACACTTTTAATTTTCTTCTTCAATGGTCTCTGATCCTTTTGAGGGACTCCGGCAGGAAATTCCAATCACGTGTTTTTTTCATTCACGTGCCTGGTGAACTAATAACGCATGTCCACAATTCTCCTTGCGTATACAGGTACATAAAGGGCTTGGTCAAAATCAATTAGCCTAAAAGAAAGTTGTAGGGTCAATTAGTATTAGGTAAAAACAACCAAGGGGGAATCATTAGTAAAATGAATCCCCCTTGCGATTCTGTTGGTGCGCTTTAGCCATGGAAAAGACAATTCAAATAGGTTAAAATCGGGAGATAATTTAAGCTTTATTCTTGTAAAAGAAAGTCGGGGACATCACGAAAAACACAGGGAAGTTTCATCAAAAAACTGGGGAAAGTTTCAAATAAAAAATAGAGGGAACGTTACAAAAAGCTGGGGAAAGCTTTCCGACAAACGTGGTGAAAGTTCTACTTGAAAACTGGTGAAATCTTCTGGAAAAACAGGAGGAAGTTTAACATAAAAAAAATTGAGACAACGTCATGCAAAATAACCGGAGAAAGCATCATCAACAGAACCTGAAAACATCTGGGGAAATCTTTACGAAAAAAACTGCAGAAATCTTGACTAACAAAACTGGGGAAATCTTTACGAAAAAAACGTGAAATCGTCATTCAAAAACTACGGAATGTTCCAAAAAAACTGGTGGAAATTCTAAGGAAAAATGCTGCTGAAACTACTCCAAGAAAAACAATTGGATCCTTGTCACAAGGACCATTCTCTTCCCTACAAGGATTCTGAAACCATTTGTTGTAAAATACCTTTTTATAAATAATTAAGGATAATCACAAGGACAATAATGGCATGCAAGACCACGGTCTGAGGGAACTCATTGAGCCGCTCCTACCTATTGTAACAATGTATTGTGGGAGTAATTACTTGTAATTGCGCCCGCCTTCACTTTCTCCTTCTCCAGCTATCTTATGAGGAAAACAACTGCTTTCCCTTCTTTCCAACCAAGTAAATAAATGAGGAAGAAAACGGTGAAATTAGTGTCAAAACAGCAAAATACGAAAACATTGAAAGAAACAAAATAGGAAAAAACAGAAAGGGACAAAATAAAAAAACTGAAACGGACGAAATAAAAAAACCAAAAGGGACAAAATAAAAAAACTGAAACGGACAAAATAGGAAAAAACTGAAACGGACAAAATAGGAAAAAACTGAAACGGACAAAATAAAAAAACCAAAAGGGACAAAATAAAAAAACCAAAATTGACAAAATAAAAAAACTGAAACGGACAAAATAAAAAAACTGAAACGGACAAAATAAAAAAACCGAAAGGGACAAAATAGGAAAAAACTGAAACGGACAAAATAAAAAAACCAAAAGGGACAAAATAAAAAAACCAAAATTGACAAAATAAAAAAACTGAAACGGACAAAATAAAAAAACTGAAACGGACAAAATAAAAAAACCGAAAGGGACAAAATAGGAAAAAACTGAAACGGACAAAATAAAAAAACCGAAAGGGACAAAATAGGAAAAAACAAAAAAGGAAAAACAGTGGAAAGAAAATAGCAACATTAAAAACCGTTAGGATTCCCCTGTATGTATGTGAAAGCAGAGAAAGAATATAACAAGAAGAGAAAGCCCTGCCATAATAATTGGGGACTAAATCCTCCGGAGAAAGTCCTGGACATGCTCCCACCTCTGAACTCCTGAGCCCTTATCCTCTCCACACTGCCCAGTTTTTGGTGGTGTCTCCCCCAGAAAATTTTGTATTTCCTCGCAAAGATTGCAATCTCGCAGAGTGCGTAAGTTTTAATGGTGGTCGTCGTAGTAGCCAGTGCTTCCCATTCTCAAAGGAAATAACGGTGGAAGGAGAGCAACATTTGGAATCTCCGCGGTGCTTCACTCTAAATGCTAATCCTGATCATCGTCAAATGAGCCATCATTCCAAGTAGACTCCACAAAACGGACTCTATTTCTTACATGGGCTTTTTCCCTTGGTTCTTACGCAGTAGTATATATGTATATATCTGTATATAAAAGTACTCTATACCTAAATACGGAGAAAGTAAAAGACTAACTGCTGGGTTGGAAAAAGGCTTTGCAAACACTAAGCAGGTACAGACATTTCCATTCCGTCGACGACCAAATTACATACAAAAAGTCCTTGTAAGCACCACGAAATTTGGGAGGAGAAACATGATCTTATCGCCTAAGCAAGTGCGGGTGGTAGTTAGGAGTTCACCTCTTTTTTTTCTTCTCGGAAATCCTTTTTTCTGGACCTTTCCACCTTGTTTTGTTTGGAGTATTCTTCCTGGGGTTTTTCTCGAAAATTCTTTGCAATTCTAGGGAATTTTAATTTTTTCCCATATTTTTGTTTACCTTTTCTCCGTCCGTGTTTTAAAACTTGTTTGATCTTGCTTCTTTTATTTATTTCGGATATTTCCTGGATTAAATTACTTCCTTTCAGCCGGTTTTTTGCAGTATTCATTGTTACATTAATTTTTTTGTAAAACGAGATTTTCCTAATTGCACAATAAATATTCCTCCACTGTGACAAGAAATTTTTTGTAGAACATTTTCAATGAAAACAGTCAAATTAATTATGATTAAACAAAACATGTATGCATATTATGCCAAATACATATATTCCCCGTCCAACTGCCTTTATCAGAAATAATTCGAATAATTAGAATTAAAATAATTAGACTTCGAAATAATCATATTTCGAAAAAATATTGAACCACAGCAAAGGAAATGTAGCATTAGCAATATAAAGTATCATCAAAAATTCTTATTAATTCCTGTAAAACTGAGAGCCTAATTTTGAGTTGCAAAAATCCATAAAAGCTTCTTTCAAAAAGCACACGTATCTATGTTTTTTTAAGAAAAATTGAATTTGTCGCATTTGATGACCCATAAAAGGAGTTATGTACATAAGCCCGTATGTACATATCTCCGCTGTATGTATTTCAACGGGAGAAAGTCAAATAAATAGAAGAAGACATGTCTTTTTCTCTTTGGGACAGGGAAAAAAAATAAATTGGGAAATGGAAAAGGATTCCCAATTCTCTCCCAGTCATGAGAGAATCTTGGATTTGAAATGGAGGTGAAAAGTTGTTACACACCCACGTGGCACTTCTTTTTCAAGGGAAAAAAACAGAGGTAGTAATAAGAAAAAAAATTTCACCACCTCGAATGGAGTACAGGCGTGTTAAAGGTTAGTACAAATCTTCCAGCCTTTTTTCGCTTGATCTTTTCTCTTTCTCTCTTTCTCTCTCTCCCTGTCGCTTTCTCTTTGGCTTTCTCCCTTTTCCTACTTTTCTAGTATAGTTTTTTCCTATCTATCTCTCTTGCAGCCTTTTCTTTCTGTCCTTCCATTCTTTCTCTTTCACTCTTTCCTTTCATTCAACATCTTCTATTTGAGTGTGAAGAGGTCCAATCTATATGGATTCGCTTTCTCTCTCTCTCTCACTTTTTCCTGTTCCATCTCATGGAGAATTGTCCATTTGTCCATGAGTGCTGGCGGAGCTTTTATTGCTCCTAAGTACGGTCCTATCTGTCTAAATCAAATTTAAAACGTGAAAATTGATTAGATTCCCTCCGCGTTCGTGTCAAATCTTTCGCTTTTCATCCCCGGCCCAGCACTATCTCAAAGATGTATCGATGCGAGTTTGTCCTTTTTCCTCTCAGTCTATCTCATTCTCTCTCATTTCTCTCTCTCTCATTCTCTCTCATCTCTCTCTCTCATTTCTCTCTCTCATTCTCTCTCTCATTCTCTCTCTCATTCTCTCTCTCATTCTCTCTCTCATTCTCCCTCTCTTTCTCTCTCTCTTTCACTCTCTCTGTCTCCTACAATCTTGTCTCTCCCATCTCTTTCTGCCTGGTCATTTCCTGTCTCCCACCACCGTCTTTTGCCCCTTTCTGCGGTATATCGGTATATATTTCCCCAAGACTTTCCTATTTCGTGTCCCTCCGTTCCCCTTCATGTGTATATATAAAAACGTTTTCCGCACTTCCTTTTATTATATTTTATTTCCAATTTTTATTTATCTATACAGCCAAAAAGAATGTACCTTTCTGGGGACAAATAAGAGTTCCGGACTCAGTTATAAAAGTGTGAGAGTGAGCAATTAGGTTTGCTTTGTTTAATTAACATCCGAGTAATTCCTTCTTTCTCATTCTCACGCTGGTTTGGGTGAGAACGGGGAAATTTTGCAAATTAAAATGGATTTTTAAGGGAAAGAGTAAAAATAAAATAGGTGTTTTTAAGGGGAGAATTTACAAAAAAGTACGATCGGTAGCTTTTTATTGTAAGAAAAGTGTTAGGAGAGATACATGCATGAGTGCAGGAGCAATTTTCATAGCGGAACTCTTTATACATAATATAAATAGGTCAACGAGCCAAATTAAATTCGCAAAGTGCGAAAAACAAACATTATTTATGGCAAGGTAGAAAATGGGAGAATCGTATAAAACAAGTTACGCCATAACTTTCACGTGTGTCGTAAATTACGGATTATGTCCTTTACTTGTTTGAGCAAAAAAAAAAGCAAATTCAAGATGGATCTAATCTTTCATTCTTCTTACAATTTTGAGCCTACAACATTGACAGTTGCTCTTGTATAAAAACTGCTTGTGTGCGGATATAATACTTTGAATAAATCTCTTTTCCTGTACATTTTCATTGTACATATATCCCTATATATTGTATGTATATCCAGATTGGGGAGCAATAACCTACATATATGTATATAGAATTTACATACATAGAAAAACACCGGGTGGAATTAAACCCTCCGTTTCCATAGAGCCCCCACAGACAGAGAGAAAGGGAATATCATCAGATCTAAAGAGAGCCAGAGAAAAAGGATTGGAGATTTTAAAAGTTCCCTTTTTTACCCAAAAGAATCATATTTCATATAGTAGATACACTAAAAAATTGATAAATCCGTGTATTTATCCGTATATACATTATATACATGTATTCGTACCTATTACGGAGTTTGCTAAAAACTTCTCCAACATTTACAAAGGACGAGAATGGAAAAAAAGTGGAAAAGCATGGCAAAAGGGAAAGAACAAGTAATAATATTTCTAAAGAGCGGAAAAAAACGCTCCTTTTTCACATCCCGAACAAAAGGGAATCTTTTCGTTTCTATGCTCTAGTCCTTGTACGTTTGTATTATATACTTTTACCCCTTTTGCTGGAATATACATACATATTATATATATATATCTGTATGTATGTAAATCGTGAGAGCAACCCGCATTTCTTCATGGAGAAAAGGATGAGAGTCTTTCCAAATTACAGTGGATTCTAATTGTGTGACACAATTTTTTTCTAAAACTTCTCTTTCTCTCTGTCTCTCTTTCATACTCAGTGTCTCTCTTTCTCTTTCTTTCTCTCTCTCTCTCATTCTCTGTATTTCTTTCTCCCTCTCTCTTTCACTCTCTTTCTCTCTCCTTCTCTCTTTTTTCTTCCGTTTTCTCTGTCATTCTCTCTCCTTTTCGTCCTCTTTCTCTCTCTCTTTTTCTTCCTATTTCTCCCCCTCTCTCTCATTCTCTCTCTTTTTCTTGCTCTTTCTCTCTCGCTGATTCTCTCTCTTTTTCTTCCTCTTTCTCTCTCTCTCTCTGCCTCTCTCTCTTTCTTTCCATTTGGCTCATCCTTGAGAGAAGCAGAGCCAATTTAGGAATTCTAGGGTAACAGATTTTTTTTTGCATGAAAAAAAACAGTTTTTCCTAGAAACAGTGAAGTGTTTTCCATTCGCTAATTATGGGATGTTCCTTTACAATCCTCCCATAAGCAGCCTGCTCATGACTTAAGCTGTCAAGCCCCATTTCTGCTCTGCAGATTATCGACAAAGGATTTGTTCGAGCCTTGCAAATTCTGTCCTTTCCTTTTTATTGTCGTTTCTTTTTGCTACTAAAATTGACCCAAATAATAGCGGGTTCCTAATTAGCTCTCTTTCAGTCTACAATTTATTATTTCTACCTGCCTCTCATTATGTAACCTGTATAACCACATACAAGACAGGCCTATGTTTTTTATTTTTTGTATTTGAGGATATATTCCCGACAATTCGTCTCTTTATTCCATATATTTCACTTTTTTCGCTCTGCACCCTCCCTTTTTTGGAGTTATGTAATGGTTTCATACCCCTAAAATTACGAGACTTGATTATGAATATATAAATCAGATACGGATCAAAACATTCGCCGGAAACTGCATGACTCTGTGCGAACATAATCAACATTCCCTATTAGCACAGTTACAGGAGCATCAAGCGAGAGCAAATGTCTATTTTGCATCATGCCGAGTGACGAAGAATTAATTTTGTGAGGATTAATAATTAATAATTCACACTTGCAATTTTTAATTGTGGCCTAAACACCTTCTTGCAGCTCCTGGAAATTCTTTTGGTCAATTTAAAAATTCTGTCAAAGACTTTTTTCTTCTCCCACAAATCTTTGGAGGCAGCAAATTACTTCACCTTCTGAATTATGAGCATGTACTACTTGTCTAGATGGAGGAACCGGCCACCCCAGAAGCGTGTGAAATTTTTAATATTCTTTTTTTCCCCTTTTTTTTGATAAAATAAAAAGATAAAGATAGAACCTACAAAGGGTGTACATGACTTAATTCGACAAGAATAATAAATTTTACAACGCTCTCTGATGATGATGACATGAGGCACGTGAGTACAATTGGGGATTTTTCTTTGCCAAAAAAATAAAAAATAAAGTGAGCACATTTTGTTTTTTTAAGGAGGAATCTCTTTACTATTTCAATCTAAAGAAACGGCAAGAAAATGGTAAGGAACCAAAACCTCCAAAAAAAACGTTTTTAAATCAAAGCGTTTACAACGCCTTGCTTTATTCACTAGTAGACCAGAAAAACCTTCCTTTGTAATGGAAATGAAGGTAAAACAAATTGCATTTTTATATACTTATGCATATGGAAAAAGAAAGTTAAGGAATTTTGGGATATAATTGTTCCTAGCTTATTACTTTCATTTTAACAACTGCAGAAAATAGACTCCTTGCTGTGAGGGCACGTAATAACTTTTGTGATTGAGAGCTTTAGAAGGGAATCACCTGTGAATTGGTGGAGAAAAAGTAATCGGTGGGAGGGGAAAATATATACATATTACACAATTTTGGTCCCTAACAGGCGCTGTCATACATAAATTACACTCACAATCAAATGTGCTCAATTAAAGACAAATGAAAATAGCTCGTTTTGTCAAATGGAACCAGTTCATACATTTTACTCAATTCTATATAAATTGTGCTTTTAAAATAAATATTCTCTCTCATGTTTTAAATTACTTGCGGACGGTGCGTTTCAATACTATTTTATTACTTTGGGCCAATAATTATTTTAAAGGGAGTTTTCCTTTTGTTTTTAGTGGATGCTCTTCAGCAGTTTTCCAGTTTAAAAATTGTAAATCAAAATTTCTATTTCTCTTTCTATTGTTAACATTTATAAAGCCGAAGGGAAATATTTTTTGGGCGATACCAAAGCGCGAGTTTGTCAATAAAACTTTCAGATTCTGAATTTAATCGATTTTCTTTTAATTGTTTTAGAAAATTCTCACTTCCTCGTAAATGAATATAATAATTAATAGATATGCACTCCATGTGAATGGTCAATGGTCATTACTGTCAAGTGACTTTGTTATGTAACAAAAATTAGGAAATTAAACGGTTTTTTTCAAAAACATCACTAAAAATAATTTCAATTATTTTTTGATGTACATATGTATCTCTTTTTCACTCTTGTTTTATCTTTCGTTCTCTTTTTCTCTGACTTTCTCCCATTTTCTCTCTTTTTTGTCTCATTTTATCTTTCTCTTTTTCTCTGATTTTCTCCCATTTTCTCTCTTTTTTCTCTCATTTTATCTTTCTTTCTCTCGTTTTATCTCTTTTTTCTCGTTTTATCTCTTTTTTCTCCCATTTTCTCTCTTTTTTCTCTCATTTTATCTTTCTTTCTCTCGTTTTATCTCTTTTTTCTCGTTTTATC
>JAQGBT010001136.1:0-35767 GCA_034698585.1 Disparrhopalites patrizii
TCTCTCTCCATCAGTCTCTCTCGCTCTCTCTCCATCAGTCTCTCTCGCTCTCTCTCCATCAGTCTCTCTCGCTCTCTCTCCATCAGTCTCTCTCGCTCTCTTGTCACTCCCGCCGTATGGTCCTCTCTCCCACGTTCAGAGTACACACTCACCCCTCCGTGCATCTCTCATATTGAGGGTCTTTTAATCTCTCCGTATCGCATCTCTTATGGCAGGGGAATGGGAACAAATTATTATTTGTTATTACCACTCTGGAATTGCTCAGTATGTCCGTCCATGCTCCTCTTTCCTCTCACTAACACGCTATACACTAATACTGTCAAAAACCACGCTACACTATGGAACACATATGTCCTTCTTTCTACTCCCCATTATCGCTTCTACGTCCTCAACCTTTCCCTCCACTTCCGTGTATACTTAGATAGAGATGGGTACATTTCTGCTTTCTGCTGGCTCTCTCCAAAATAGTAAAAAGAACGTCAAACTAAAAAACATTGTCTAGAGAGGGAAATGTCTGTACTCTGGAGGCAAACATTCACTTCTCCAGGTAAAATGGCTTTGTGCATAAGCCAAGACTTGTGTAGCCCTATGTTAGTCATAAGCCCTACGTTAGTCATAAGCTGATTCAGAAGCCGGCTCGTGAAGTAAAAAAAATCACAACTTGTTTTTCGTTTGTAGGTTCGTACACACAAGTACAAAGTTTTGATAGGATTCAGACTTGGGACAGGAGAGGTTTTGCGAATCAAATGTGGCTGAATATTGATCTGGAATAAAAATTTGGGATGAAGAAAGTCGAATTTATATTTATACTCTCTTTCATCTCTCTCCAGCAGTCTTCCAACGGCATCAGCTATTGGGTGGTAATATGCATGTATGTATATGAACTGGCGTACAACTTTATTGAAATACTATACACTATACATACTGCTACTTTTACAACTTCTCCGCAACAACTGCTGACAGACATGTCAAGAGCAGGGATGTGTCAGCCGGAGGTTGAAGCGCCACTTTGACTCTCGCCACTTTGACTGGAAAGAGTAAATGAGAGAGCCGGGGAAAGCCTCAAAGGGAAATGATGAAAACAAGAATTATTTATTAGGTCGTAATATACCGCAGGGGGAAATTGACCTCAACCCACATGCCGGGCTTTATTGTCCAATGTTGGCCTGGTGTTGTACAAAGGGGAATTAGAAACTTCCAGATTAAATACAAGTAATTAGGATGAATTAGAACGGTACTAGTACTAACAATACACAGTACTATCGGAACAATCCAGCAAGGTAAATTCATTCCCTTACTGTGCATACTCAATTGTTCTTAAGCCACTGTTTTAACTTTTTAACGCTATAAGGTCAATGCTGATTGGTTACTTTATCATTGCGTCAATGGAAGCCCTACAAGTAGTAGCTCTGAGCTCTAATCCATCATGTAGAAATTAGAAATGCAGATGAACATTGCGCTCAAAATAAGTAACAATTAGCTGTCAAATGTGGGCCGGATCAGAAAAGGATTCGAAAAATAGGAGACGACCAGATTCGAAGGGATGTCCTAATGGATTTAATGCTGTCTACGTGAAAAGAGCAGAATCGCTGCCTCATGCGCAAGATTGTCCCCTGGTTAGCTCTTAATTCACTTGTTTCTCAAAAATTGATTAAAATGAAAAGTTTTGTGCGCTTGTGGGAAGAGTGCTAAGAAGAAGGGAGTGTGAGAAATGAGGAAGGTGGTCCAACCAGTCCAACGTCCAATCGTCCAACGCTCCAAGTTCCCAGAGAGAAGTGAAGCCGTAGAGAGAGTCAAAAGGAGCCTATTGCAGGCTGAAAGAGCAGAGCAGACTTTCCCCGTGAGGTTGGTGGAAACTATAAATGGAAGTCCCAATTTCCTATAGAGCCCGTGTGCTGGCTCATATTTGATGTGATACGTGTGAGGGACATAGGAGGAGGGAATAAAGATTGCGGTTTATTTCCCACAGAGAAGGACGTGAGGAGAGAAAGGAAGCCCACTCTTATCATTGCAGGGCCGAGTTGAAGCTCCACCGTGATAACTGCCCATCTTACGTGGCTACTGGCTACCTATCAACTCGTCCAGATTTTCAATTTGGGTTTCTTCGTGTGTGTGCATTCGCTACAGGCCGGGAATATCATCCGAGTCAGGGGTGACGATAAGGAAAAGGACGAAGAAAGAGTGAGTGCGAGAGGGGAGAAAGGTAAAAAGGGAGAGAAATAAAAAGGGAGATAGGGGGAAAGGGGGAAAGGGGGAAAGGGGGAAAGGGAGAGGAAAGGTGAGTGGAAACAAAGCACTTCCCCGCGCTTCCCGGCTTCCTCCACGTACATAAATACATACATATCCATCTCATGTTAGTATCGTGGATTCGTGCACAAGGTGAGCTGTATAGATATCAGATATTATTATGGTTATTTAGACGGAGGACGAGAAAGTGAGAAAGGGAGGAACTTCCCGCCCATGCCTTCTCACACTCACACACAGGAATGCATCCATATTTCCGCACATATTTCCGCACATATTTCCGCACACACTCCCTCCAGAACGAGCCCTTCTTCCTAGATACTGATCTAGCCAATACTAATGAGCAATGACCAGTGAGTGGAAAGGAAACCAAAGTGTGACACTCCAGCCGGAGCAACACACTTTTGGAACTAATTATGTACAAGTTGTAGCCGTGGATTCAAAATCCCTCCTACTACTTTCAGGGCCTCAAAGTCTGTTCCTGAACTGACAATGAGTAAATGACTGCTTTCTGTGAAACCATCAACAGACGTTCCTCTGGCCGATTGAAAGAAAGGTAGAATTTTGGGGGAATATATAAGTCCAACTATTGAACGTGTCATGGAAGGGAAGCTCCCTTTCATGGGTACATACTTTGCGTATGTATAGAAACATTGGAAATGCTGTAACAGATGTGTATACACATCTTCCGTAGTGAATAGCTGAACAAAGGAAAGGACCGAGGAGGAAGCGTTTTAGAGGAAGGGAAAAGGCGTCCCCTAATTTTGTGCCGTAAGTGGCCAGAAGTGTGGAGGAAAGTAATAGAGGGAGAAGGGACCTGGAAGATGTCTTCCAAATATCGATCATCCCTCTTGTATCAACTGTCGGCTCTCTCAAACCCTTTCTACCGTCTCCTTCTACAAAAGTCCTCTTGTGAGATGAGAGCTTGTCATCCCACAAAATACATATTTCATCTTATTCAGATTCATGTACGCCACGTATAAAAATCCGGAATCTGTTTTTGCCTCAATATTTTCAGGATGAAGAACATGACATACATGACATTCTGGAATGTTCCCTTTCTTTCATCTGCAAATCGCATTTGAGGAAAGTGTTCCATCCAGCATAAGAAACTTGATGCCTTTTTCCTCCACAGAAATGGCTGACATGGAGAGGTTTGAGGGTGTGTAGTGGAGCACTGAAGAAAGGATCAAGTAAGACTCTCGGGATAAGAAGAGACATTTGTGTACGTATTAAGATGGGAGTACTGCTCAACTGCTCAACTGCTCAACTGCTCAACTGCTCTTTCTACCCAGCCCAGATGAACTCTTTGGACCGTCCACGAGGTTTGCGGGAGGAAAAGCGTCTGTTCGTCATATGGGCTTCTCCTGCCTGACACTAATACTTCATTGTTGTTGTGCTCAATTATTTTTGGAAAGGCAGAAAGACTGGGCCTACGTAAGTACAGCTGCAGGAGACTGCAGGAGACGTGGCTTGCTCCAAGTTACACTTGAAACCAGGTCAGCCCTGGACATGCTAAGCCCACGCTAACTCCAGACATTGCTTCGCTATACATTCAATTTATTTCCCCCTCCTCCTCCCTTTCTGTTTGTCTGTTTGTCTTTCAAGAAAGACAACAAGGATGAGGAGAAGGGGAAGGAAACCTAATACAGAAGACGGATGGCAATGTTGGTGATGGAAGCGTATTTTCGCTCCTCGCGTCCGCAGGAATCCTCGAAATCCTCTGTAGGGGAGATTAGAGGCCTGTCCTCCTACCTCCAAACAGTTGAAACAGTCTACGTGAACGCAGAGTTGTGAAAAATGTGCTAGCAATCCCAGTGCCGTTCCACCAGCAAGTTTTTCTACCACCGCGAGCATTCTCTCAAAGGATGCAGCTGTGCCTATTCCTAATGTCATCCGAACTTCCCTATTAGTTGAAGGGCAGATGCGAGAAGGGGAAGCCTGAGCCTCCAGAAACAAGGGCCCGTCCTAATCCAAAGGAGTCCCAGGAAACAGTGTGATGCAGTTTTTAGGTTGATCAGCTCATTTCTGCTCTTATCCCTTGGTATTATGGCTAAGCGGAAATCATTGCATTGCCACAAGTTCTAGCTAATCCTACTAACAGGTGTGCCACGGATATTGCGCATGATCTTTGCTACTGAATCATCTGAGTTAGCCTCCGAGTAACCCAAAGAAGGCTGGTGGGAGGACTGGGATGAAAAGGCCCCTAATTCCGCGATAAATACGGAGCGAGGAAGCAATTAAAGATTGCAGTTGGGCTACCCAGCCTCCAAATTGCTCAGCTACTAATTGTGAGTATGTAGAAGTATTGTAGTATTGTAGGGAGCATGCCTGGGGAAGTCTGTAGACGATCAACTCCTGAGGACCAGGTCGACCAGGTGGCGGGGAAGCTTGTGTCACTGCACTGCTATGAACCACATTTGTACTCCGTCAAAGCATGAGTGAAGATTTATTTATCGGCACGGGAATACTTTGCCATAGGCTGTCAATTACCGTGTGTTGCCTTTTAAACAGCATGAACACTGAACACGGCAGGTAGTCTTTTACTCTTGATTAGTTACAGCTTCCGTGCTTCTTCGAGGCACTTGGCGTAGATGATGTCAGGGATTTTTTTACGTGGAAACGTTTTCCAAATGTCGACGCCGTGGACATCTCCTGGGCTGGTTTGAAGATTTTGTTACAGAGGAAAGCTTCCCAGCAAACGTAGATGGCGAGTGCTTTGGAACTCTTTAATATGTATTGAAGATAGAAAATATTGGAACTTGTGGAAACGATTAACCTTAACTAAAAAATAGCCTCGTATTTTTGTCTTACTTGAACTCTTACGTACATGTTTGTAGCATAAGGAAATTGTGAACATATTTTCCATATTGTTATCAATTGTACTTTGATGGTCTACAGAAATTATTATCTGATTTTAAAGTAGTATTTGCAGTTAAAAGCCAAGTGGGATGTATTGACGTATTGTTGTTTTCTAAAATGCATGATAACGAATTTCGATTTGCAATACAATAACGTATTATTCCTTTCTGGAAGGATTTGGTATTTAAAACCCTGAACGAAATTCTGTGTCGTACTTGAACTTGAACTGGAGGCTGAAAGGTGAAAATAATTCCTTTTCTTAATTTTTTTTCTAAACTACTATAAGTTACCATTTGCAATTCTTGCAATGCATTATTCATGCAATGTCAATGATTATTAATTATTAATTACGATGATTAATTGCGGCAACACCGAATATTGCAAATTGCAATGCATTCTTTGCGAAATTGCGAAAAATTTGTGCATACTTATATGGATGTTAGCTTTGTTGCGAAGACACGTAAAAGGCAATGTCCCACAAGAAGCACTTTAAAATCTGGTAATAACGACAAGTTCCTCATTCACAGCTTCCTTGCGAGCTTAATGACTATCTCTGTTTATGGAATGAGCTCCATCTTTGCTGCACGCTGCATTGTCCAAGGAAGACGAATTAAGGAACAATGAAACAGAATGACCGAAATAGTCAAGGTACACATTACATCCAAAGAAGACGATATTGAAAGGTCGCACGCCTAATCCCAATAGATATTTCGAGAGCATTTATTATTGAAGTGAATACATCAGTGGAGCGATTTAACAAGTCCGGAGCTTGTAACGAGCGTGTTTGGGATTCCCAGCACACTTGCATGGCACCATTCCAGGGGAAATTAATGACTTTCACATCTTAGTTTACAAGGTTTTCAGTGTAATTCTGGAAATCTTTGACAGCAGCTCCGCTTCCATGGCCTTTTTTCTTTCTAGTGCACTGAAAGCAATGGATATCGCGGAGTTATTTATTTAATCCGTGAGGATATTGCTTATTGCTGGCGAAACGGAGGAAAATATCGTTGTTCGTTTGTAAACTGATTGCGATAAGTGCACTTGCCCCATGCACACCTTTGACAGGTGCACTTTTTGTAAGTTGATATTCGTGGTCATTTAAAATATATATTAGGCTGAGTGCAGTCTTAAAATAGTTGAGTTGCCAGGACGAAAACGTGGTTTCCGTAATTGCACAGAAGAATATATTATAGTGCATGTGCAAGATGTGCAAAACTAGCTCCCTTTGTCTTACCGAATAAATGTGGAAGATGCGTGCAGAAAGGAAAAGAATCCTTAAAAAGTTACAATGTTTTCAGGAAATTCTAAAAGTTCCCATCTCTCCTTTTTGTTGCTGGTAATTGGCTGAGCCACTCAGCCCTGAAAGCTCGAGCAAATAATGTTTAATGATGAGACGCAAAAGTAAAAACAGAGATATAGTATATTTTATTTTTCCATGCCTTACATGGCTCGTTAAAAGGAAGGAGAAGGCTCTCGGGGTTAGATTGTGTAGGTTAGTAAATGGCTAAGGGTTCAACTTAAAAGTAGAGCAGGGAAATAGAAATTTGTTTTTGGAAGAAAATGATGGGAGAGACCAAATGGAATGATCAAAAGCGCACAATTTGTGCTTATTGCCATTTGGACAGAAGAGCCAGCACGGCATATGTGCGGAGGAGAGAGGATCACTTTTTCGGAAGAATGTGTTTTTGTGGGTCACAAGTAGGATTGGTTTTGCTTCCCTTCCCACCAACAATTGACCACATTTTTCTCACTTTAAAGGATTAAAAAAATCCCTTTCCATTTTCTCTTCACTTGACACCTTTAGTTTCTCTCTAGTTCTCTTTCTCTCTTTCCCTCTTTCTCTCTCTCTCTCTCTCTCTCTCTCTCTCTCTCTCTCTTTCTAACTTCCCGACTCCAAGCATTGCTTGGGCTGATGAAAGCATGCACAAGCAGAATCACATGAGAAACGGTGCCTTAAATTATTAAAATGAAAACAAAATAACTCGGACTCAGGGTAAAAGTGTGTGCCGTGTGCTGTATGCAAATGTGTCGGGCAATAAAAGTCAGAAGGACATTCATCTTGCATATTGTTCAGGAAGGAATGGATGGGTGAGGTCTGTACTTTCCTGATCGGCGGACATTCCTGGGTCGGCGTGTCCTTTCCTCCTTTCCCTTCAAGAAACACAACACACCTCAATTACAATTAGGATTCCTCGAGTGCATAAACATAATCGTGCAGTCGAGCGCTTGATGATGGCCAGCAACTTCCTCTGAGAAATACCAGATTAATGCACAAATCCACAAAGTCCTACAGATCTTCTCTCAGTCTTTCCAATGGCCGTCGTTATTTTGTAGCATGGTACGACGCTGCAGTTTGGATTACATGGGCAATGGGCATGTCAAAGAAGGAGAAACCATTTGGGGATGAATATATTTTATTCATTTATGCGTTCCATATCCATAGTCTCGTTAATAGTGATCGCATGAGGCGTCTTGCGGCATGGAAATTAAATACTTTCCCATATCCTATTCTTTTATGTGCAAAACTCGTGTCACTTTTGACTGAGAATTTGCGAGGCTCATTTCAACGAGGGCTTGAGCTGGTGGCAAAAGATCGCTTGAGACCCGTGAATGTTTTTGACCCAAAATATGGATTTTATTTTGTTATTCCTCACCACTGTGATCTTTCCATATTTATACAAAACCTCCGCTCAGCAGGACAATAAAGAATAAACATTATCGTTGCCTTTCCTCCGGCCTCCATGCACGCCCGACACGTCTGTCCGGGGGAGAAATACATATAAATAATACATATACACACATTTGTACATAATGATTAAAAAGTCTTGATACCTGTATGTAGCTATATGTATGTATATGCACTATTCAAAAAGAAACAAACAACAGTAAATGCACATATTTCAACGATTCAAGCCGAAAGCGGAAGAATCAGAGGGGACACACAAATAAGCTTATATCTCATCTCATGTCTGACAAGACAAATGTCAGTTTTGCACACAGAAATTAGCACAGCTACAATGTATGTTTGTAAGTAATTCTGACCACTCTGCTTTTACTAGATACAATTTAACAATTCAGACTGAATTCCATCAAATACAACATGGAAATATTGGTGAGAACATAACATTAGACATGGAAAAGTGTTAGTTTAATTAGGAGAGTAATGAAGCATGTGATAAAAAAATACATTGAATACACTGAGATCCTTTGGGTGGTCTACTAACAATAAGGTGAGACTTTAAAATATGGTAAATAAATCGAATAACATATTGCTTTATGCATTACTTGGCTTTACAACGATTGGAAGATTGGGACTAATTGCACGTGTGGATTGCGCATATAAAATGCATATCACTGTAGCAGGTTCGGCCTTCACTCCTTTCGGCCACAACGCCACAAGAATATTGACAACCGAAATAAGCATTCCTCCGCATGTCCTTCCCAGAACATGTGGAGCAATATTTTCCCATTACTGTAGAACCAAATAATTAAATACGAGTTAAAAAATAGTTTATAGCGGCATAAGTCTTCGCCAAGATATTTGGCGTCCGCATATTATTTGTGCTGCAATAATTCCGCATACAATAATTGGGAAAAAATACAATTAAAATTAATTCTCGTGTGAAGTGCTAAATAGACGTCCATCACTTCCTCCTATATACATAATTCCTGGGCTGTTTGTGTGCTCATATGAAATCCTGTTAAGAAATTGCCACTGTCACAATCTCGAGCTCTGCATCATATATGATTGGGGATCATATATGTAGGACAAGGGAGAGCCTTTTCCCCCATAAAATAGATGAGTGTTGAGCCCGTTGTTTTTTCTTTTTTTGTTTGCGTCTGCATGAGAGAGAATATGAAAGTAATCGTTTGAAAGCGGTAAGGGTATTTTGTGTAAGTAAACGTAAACTTGGTCGTAAGTAAACTTTGGCTTTAATTGCAGGTGTGTTTGTATCGCGTGCAGTAGAGCTCCCGGACTTATCTTTGAAACTGTGGTGGATGTCCTTTTTCTTGGCGAACATCTGATTTCTGAGACATTGGGAAGGCGAAGAGAGAAGTAATGGCTGTAATGCTGAGACGGAGGCGGAGGCGGAGGAAATTTGTTGAGAATGTCTTACGTATAGCTATGTGTATGTGTTTTCATATTTTTTGTAAATGTCCCTCCCCCCACCCGGTGCCCATATACATGTCACTTTGTTATTTGTGTACGAACATGCATAATACGGACACCGAGTTTGAACAATTTAATGAAGTTAAAATGTGGGTATTGAGGTTTCGCCTACATTTGCTATGGCAAGGGGATGCATATGGAGATGGAGGGAAATAGGGAAAGGCAGGCCAGGGAGAGTGGAAGCAGAAAGCAGACGCAGCGAGCACAAATTCTTCACGCCTCCTATCAAATAATTTATGAAGGAGCATATAAATCTATAAATTAATTATGATGGATGCAGTAATTCCTACGCAATTACCAGCAGTGATTCGTCCCTTTTCTAAACAAGCACACAGCTTTATCCCAGTCAAAGTTTTAGCATTTCTTCCGAGTAACGCTCTTTCACAGGGAAACAAAAAGTCCAAGTGCTCCAAGTACTCTTCGCGCATTTAATTCCGCCTATCTTCATTCGTAATGCCAGTAATAATGCGCTTACGGTGTCACGATGACTGTGTGGACCAGGCAGAATTTACAAATGTAATCCAATGATTTTACCCATCTAGTCTACAATTATTTTGCTCAAACCTCGTATATGTTACTGGCAACTTTTGCATGTGTGCGAGACATTTTTCAAAGGAAACAACATGATCGAGATATGAATAATTATATTCGGTTCGGCAAATTGGTGCAAGACTTTATGTGGAAACCGCAGAAATTAAACAGAAAAATATCCTCATGCAGTCGGAAAAACACATACAATAAAATGCATTGGGTATAGTTTATGCAGACTATATTGACGGGTTGGCTTGTGCAAAAATCTGTATCTATCCATTGAGATTATGATCGGCTCATAATTTACAGCATTCGCACACGATGAAAGTCATAAAGCAAGTGGTCCAGTTTCGCACTCGCAGTAAATGTGCTTTAACCATGTTCACGACTCGAGAAAAGGAAAAAAGTAAAGAAATGGCTACCAGTTATGACACGATTTATGAGATGAATATTCTTGTTATTGTAGTCTCTCCCGTACATTCGCCATGTGTTCTACGGGTAGAGACTCGGGAGGTCGTCATATTTATGGGTGTATTGCATTTGCTGTTCAAATTGCAGTTGGTGCGATGGAAGGCGAAGATGCAAACCTGCGCTCATTCATTTGATTTCACTCCATGAGTCGGAATTAGAAGGGTCACACGGAGATCCAAATGCTCCATTTCATTAGCAGGATTTATGAGAGCTCCAGGGAAGATGACAATTATCATTATTTACCTTTTCCTCTCGCACCCCCGACACAGGTTTTCTTCTCATTGTCTTTTCGACATCGGGACTTAGCTTTTTTGGAAAGCATTCAACTGTATCATCTCCATCTGGATACACAATTCGTATACGGAAAGGCATTGCAGTGGTAGTGTAAATACCAAAATAGGTATGCATCTACGCAATAACAAATAAGAGGCTTTGAACGGGACTTTATGGTATAAAAACTAAGTATTATTCAAGGAAATTACAAAACTGTCATTTGTGGCCGAACTCGAAGCAATAATAATACCTATATGTATACGCATGTATTGGTACTAATAATAAACATGGTCAGCGTCCACATATCACATGCATAAAACGACCGCATTTCCTTATTCATTTGAGCAACGTGCAATAAGATGGTGGAATAACTTCGGTACCTAAATAATCCCCGTCGTATCAGAAAAAGTTTAAACAGGCAGAAAGTTCTGTAAGTCATTTGTAAATTAAATAGTATTGTAAATATGCAAAAATTGTAAAATCTCCAGATTATTCCTAATTGTGAGAGTGAAATAATTCGGTGGGAAAGGACAAAGACGTACCTATTATACTATAGTACACCTGATGTACAGATAAACTATCCACTCAGGGAGAAACTTTGTTTGCAGGCTTAACAATAAAGAATAAAAAAAATGCAAATCAAAAAATGCATCTCAATATTCACAATAATTACAAAATTACAACTCAAAATTGGTTCTCTTGATTTGGATGTCGTTTCCAGAATGATTGTTTGAACCTCGTAGCCTCGTACTTTTCCAAGTCTCAAGATCTTGCGCTTTCTTTCTCTAAGAACTTGCGGACAGCTTTCCCCATCAGTTTTTGCTGTTGCACTGCTTAGATTAGGTAATCTTGAAAAACCGGTTGGCGTGGGGAGACGCGAGACAAACACTTTACTTCTTGTTGACTTTCCCCTGCCTGATCATCCGGAGTCAGGCTTTCCTTTGCTTTTACAATAAGTGGGTGTATTATAATATGTACTCAGAAATTATAATGTAATACCCCTTTTGTGCTGCCTAAACCGATTGACTTTCATAGCGACAAGGGATTGTGCACTGTATAAGCATTTTAAAGCTTCTAGCTAGCTTGTGGACTCCGTGGAAAGGCTTTTGTCGCTTTCCTAGATGTGCAGTAAGCTGATAAAGCTGACAGAAATGCAAGAAGGACGCGAATGAGCAAAATCACTATTTGTTATCACTATCACTATAAGTTATTGTTCCATGGTTTAATTCAGCTTGGCATATTTGTATCATATTATGTATCGAGATACATATCTGGCTAAAAGTAGTCTATTTTTCCATTTTTATCATTCAACATGACAGAATCCCACCGTGTTGATCTTCTCAACCTTAACGCAGTGCACTTACACTGGCTTCATTTTTATGAATGATTCATATTCATACAATTTGCTTGCTCGTAAGGAGCTTTTTTTTGTATCCCGTAACAAATGGAAATGGAATTTTTGAAAATGCCCAAACGCCAGACAGGCCATGCTAGGTCAAGAATGAAAACATTTATTTGTTTTAACTCAAAACCATAAAACTTGAAGCAATTACAATTCATTATTACAATTTTCTGTGCCATCTTGATGTTCTCACAATTTTTAATTTTGTATCGAAATAATAAGGTCCATTTTTATTGCATTGTACTTTACCAACAAAGGCTTGCAGTGCCAAATGCAAAGATGCTTGTCCTTATGAAAATTTCAGCGATGACCAAGTTGAAAAAAACGTTTACGGTGAACCAAAAGAGTCAGATATGATTTCTGAAAGTTCAAAAAGTACATTTCTTTATTCGTCAAAACATAAAAACAACGAAATATGGTTAATAAAAACCATATTTCAACGGGAGTAGCAAAAAGCCTTGACTATTAAAAAGCTGTGTAAATCCCAATTCTCTCTCTTTGATATAATTACGTACTTACAGTAAACTGCAGAATAGCGTGGAATGACTTTTATGTGAGGAATTTGTAGCACATCATAAAAACCAGAGAGAGGAATATTTTATATTTTTAATCATGATTGTTCCTAAAACATTGTGTGCAATTTGGAACACATGATGCATGCTTGAAGTTACTAATATTATTATTTGTTCCCATCCACTATAGGTACTCACCAGACCATTCAACATTCAACTCAGAGACTTGCATAAGCCCAACCAGGGCAAAATGTCAAAATGGGAAGACAGAAATGCTTCCTCTAGGCTAGAGGCGGAGCCAAACCACAAAGGTAATAATAATAAATCCTCGTACTGATTGTGAGTAAAGTTTGTCATCAACCCTCCTGTCAGTCACCATTTTGCTAATATTTCCCTGCCCAACAAATGTGCATGCGCAAGCAAGGACAACGGCAGTTATACATTCTGACCGTACCGTAAAGTGACCCTGAAAATTGGAAGAGATTTGGAAGAGGGAAAAAAAAGAAAACAAAGTTTAAAAAGTGCGACTGAAAGGATCTTCTTGGAGTACTTGGAGTAATTATTAATTGTTGGCAGAAACCGTAAACAAATGAAACGAGATGAGTGAGAAATGTTACACTTTCTACTACGTCTAATTACTGCCCTCAAATACCGAAGGGAGATAAGTTTGCATATTATAATATAATAATAATTTTTTAATGATAATCCTTTTCCACAGTGTCTTTATGACTGGGCTAGGAGAGCATGGTGCCGAGACAGTCTCACATATGCACGTATACGCATATCTATCCCATAAATCCAACTATATACATGTACTTTGATAGGTGGAGAATTCCTCTCCCGCGTCACTCATACATTAATTGCAGTAATGTTTTGGAAGGCCATTATTAAGGGGAAAAGCCTCCTTTGCTCTCGTTGAAGGAGCTTAAGCGAACTCTTCATCGCTCCGCTTTACGCGCACTCAGTAGAGCCGTGCGTGGTTGTGCCTCCTTAATTTTGAATAAGGATACGCTCCCTTCATCTCATCCTCTCATCCTCTCATCCTCTCATCCTCTCATCCTCTCATCCTCTCATCATCATCCCCACAGACTCCCATTCAGTCCCAAAACATTCCCCTCAAAATATTCACTCTTCACAATCTACAATTCCTAATAAGAATGGATGTGTTCCTAGCGCCGTCACATCCCTTGATTTTGCTCATGCCAAGCACGATCAGGAGAACACGACGCATGGATTTCCCTCATTTCCCTCCATTATCACTCCCTCAGCCTCAACATTCCCCAATTCCCCAATTCCCCGGCATTATCTCCATTTCTCTTCCTCACCCATTCTCAGTCATTCTTTCTCTTTCTTTCCCTTCCACCCCACACTTTCCTCTCGGGTTTCTCTCTCTGTCTTCATGCCTCTACTTCCGCCTCGTCCTCCTTCTCCACCGTCACCAGTTCTTATTCATTTCCCTCCTTGCCCCTCTCCAGTCTCCCACTTCCGATTTTCTCTTTCTCCACCTTTCCTTCTCAACCTTCAAAAGTGTCCGCATCTCCAAAATCAAATTTCTGACCGCAAGTCAGTTTATCTCATTGAAAGCGTACTCGTGATCGGAGTTGACATGTAGACATTTGCCTTCATTTCGTAGCCCACAAGACTAGGAATTTTAAGGGCGTCCCTTCCAGCTCTCAATTGAGGCGTGAGAAGCTCTGTGAAGTGCGTTAAGCGTGAATTAAGTAAATTTGGTTGCTTTCGTTAAAATCGCATTTTCACCTTTTGTTACGGCGTTTAGATTAATTAAAGCGCTAAGACGAAAGCAAAAGGAGTCGTTGTTGTTACACTTTGTATGGTCTCTTACAGATAGTCTCTTCCTCTCTTCCTCTCTTTCTCTCTTCCTCATCCCGCATTCATTACTTGACTCCTCTTTTCCTTCCATTTCCTCTTCTCCCATGCCTTTTTCCTTCTTCTCATCGCTCCGACTTAAGCAAAACAAACTGGGTGTTTGTGCTTGAATGTTTGGAGCTGAGTTCTCTAATGGATCTCACCAAGTTGGAGGAATGCATTAGGTGTTCCCTGGGTATATTTCATCCCTTTGTTCATCCTTGCTTTTCTTCGTGAAAGGAATGTGAAAAATAAGATGCGAAAACAATTTGTCATAATCTTTGCTCTACATTTGTTGGGGGAAGAGAGAGACAGCGAAAGAGAAAGAGAGAGAGAGAGAGAGAGAGAGAGAGAAAGAGAGAGGAAAAAAGATGATAAAAAGCATTAGGAGTCTCACGTTTTTGCCTATGCGAACACGATGACGAGAGAACAAGATGCGTCCATATGCACATCATGTGCAAAACTTAGTTGAGCACACCCATTTTTACCTCCTGATTTTTGTTGTTTTGTTTTTCTCCCCCACCACATCTCCCTCTTGCTTCTCGAGTGGAGACGAAGATAATAATACTAATTACAAGCATCTAAATAAATTGCTCCCAAACTTGTGATAGACTTGTGTGAGCTTACAAGAGAGGGAGAAAAGGAAAAAAGAGAAAAAAATATGTCCCTGCGAATTTGTAAGCTTGAAGGAGTCATTCTCATTTGATCAATTAGAGCTTTATAAAAACGTGTAAAAGTGTGGAGCGTCCAAAAGGGTTTTAATTTCTTGCTCCCTTTCTCGCCTGCTCTCTCGTTTCTCCTCAAATCCCCCAACTTGGCACCTCATCCCATCCGTCCTTCTTGAAAACATTTCTCGAAGCCAAAGGGCGCACACGTACACAAACAATTGCCATGGTTTTTGCACCCCAACACACCTCTTCGCATCCCTTCTCGTCTCTTTCACAAAGAAACTTTCCATAGTTTGGAGTATTTGGAGTCCAACAAGAGTTGGCTGGCTGAATTAATCATATTTTCTAGCAGCTTTTTCAGCCGCAACTATCAGAAAATTGGAGGTGGATTCCTTATCTCCCGTTAATTCCCCTTAAATCCCTTCCCTTGGCGGATCTGAGAAAGACACAGAAGGATCTGTTCCGAGAAGCCAGCCATTACACTGGAAATAATGAAAGAAGGAAAGACACCACACCTTTACCGCCGCATTTATCCTGTCGTGACTCTTATTGTTTTCTCTTCCATACGCACCAATCTGCGAGAGAAATTGAAGAATGTCAGGCAATCTGGTCATGCATTAAAATATTTTTTTTGTTTTTTTGTTCACATATCTCTGATTTAGACGGGCTGCTCAGAGATGTTTATCTGATTTATTTGACCAATCCTCTGTAGGATGCACACGAAGTCGCCAAGAATATTTTGAAGTAAATCTCTCAGGTTAATATGTTAGGCTGAACTACTTTGAAGCATTGTATTGTGTAGGCTCCATCCTTCATTCAACCAAATGTTTTATGAAGGGAGCAATGTGGGTAATAATGCATGTAGTTAGACTCCCATCCATCTATGTGTGTCCACTATTTCCCTGCAACGTCTCTTCGTCTCTTCATGTGTACATCCGTGTGTGTGGAGGCACAAAAGTCCTGAAAGCAACATTGTTTCTCGTAATTTCGCACTCACCTGCCATTTAAGCAACTTCATACATTTGTCCTTTTGGATTCGCTCGAGCAGGAGGTTTAACTTACATCTTACATGTCTATATGTATCTATATATATCCATGGGATGGGATTCTTTCTTCCCTCTAAAACTGTGCACTTATTACTCCTATTATTATGACACCTCAATCCCCCGTGGTTAAGGAAGAAGTTGATACATGTATGTACAATGTACATACAGGGAAGAGTGAGAGAAGAGAGAAGACTGGGCCATTGTGGCCAAACGAAATGCATCTCCACTTACTCTTATAGCATCACACAAAGATAAATCTAGGGAGGAGGACAAAAAATGTCATTATTACTACTTCTCGCACTTGTACGCTCAGTATCAATTCGGACAAGGAACATTCCTCAGAGCTTCAATTCTTATTCTTTTCCCTACCGCCTCCTTTGGCAAAAGAATAAGTGCTTCCATTGTCGGAAGCATCCATTATTATTTGCCTTTCTTTCCAGGGTGGACACCGTACTGAAGTGAACTCGGTGGGACAACCAGCGCAGAAGACAAAGCCATGCATCGGATGCAATAAAGTTCAATTGACCATCAAAGACGTCTCACTTTGGAAGCTCTCCTTTCCTGGCCATCCATAAGCATACAATACAAGGACACATCACACATGCATAAGTGTGCATTCCGAAATGCAAAAACCAATGAGGTCTGCAGTGAAAATGAGTAAATACGCATGTACGTGAATGTATGATATCGCCTGCAACTTTCATCAGAAAAGGCAAAAAGTGACACCGGCTTCTGATGCGCCCCTCCGTGGCCGGGGGAATGTTCCGCCACGGGCAACACTCCCCACATGTTCTGCTGTATGATTAAGTAGTGGCATTATAAGAAGTTGGTGCATGTACAGCAGACGCTCTTAATGTTTTTAATGTTTCATTCAGTACATGTGTGTGTGTGTGTAAAAAGATTTTTTTCTTCTGCCAAGCGTCCCTTGAGCTTTCCTCGAGATGAAATGAGAATGGATGTATGTGTGTATATGGGGAGGGGAATAAACCAGGACATAAGCTATACACATAGCGTTAATCTCGTAGCGGAAAAATAGGTAAGATTTGGAACACTTCACCCCCACTCTCCTCTGATCATCATCAGGATGATCATTTAGCAGAGCCCCTTTTCGAGCCAGGGAAGACAAGACAAGGGAAGAATCATCTACCTCTCTAGATGATTCCCTCTAATGTCCTCACCTTCATGTCTTCCTAGGCCCACTCCCCGACTCCTAGGTACATTCTTAGCTTCGTCCTCCTTCCTCCTCTCTCTCTCCCTTTCCCTTGGAGTATGCATGAAGAAGGAAAGTAAAGGGTGGATTTTATAGGGAGAGAGGCTGGCAAAAATATATTTTTTCCTATTCCCTCTTCTCATCTGGCTAATAATAAGGACTGGATGCATATAAGGAGCACACATGAACGACTTTAATATTTTCACTCGCCCTCATCTGTGTTGTGTGTTGTGTGTTGTGTGTTGGTGAGGGACAGGAGGAGATTCCCTCGTACTACATGCACTTCTATATGGAACAGAGAGATAGAAAGGTAGATTTGTTGGTGGACATTGTTTTCCCCAAATAATCCCACTTACCACTCAAACAACACTTGTTCCCCTCCTTTCATTCACAGTCAATGTTCAATTGGAGTTGGACTTGTTACCATCCAACTTTTCTTCCTCTTCTCATCTTTCCTTATTCTTATTTCCCTATACTCATTTCGCTATTTCATTTTTTCCCTTCCAAAACCGCAGTCTCACACACCACTCAAATCTCTGTTTGTCTCCACTCAACAATAGCTACTATAGCACTACTTCAAATATAGATTTGGCAATCTTCGTCCAAACGACGCTTCCCTGTGATTTTTCTGTGCTGCAGTTTTCAAGAGCAAATCCGTCGGAATATTGGGCAAGTGGCTTGCCAAGTCAATATTGACAGAACCAGTGAGGGGTAAAATATTACGAGACAAAGAGAGGTAAACTTTCCGTCAACTTCTTCTCGTCCGCACACAAAGGAGCCAAGATGACAAAACTGTAAATTTGAGGTGTAAACATTCTCTTGATCGTCCAATTCGCAAGCCAATTTCTGTCAAAAGTAACCCAAGAGTGGTAACAATCTACGTAAAGGAAATTTATCATTGTCCATAAGGACAGAGGAGTCTCAAGAACTCTTTAAGTGTGGGAAAAGTTAGTAGTATTTCCTGGATTAGCATTAGCACCATTGATTCTCT
Organism: Disparrhopalites patrizii; assembly: GCA_034698585.1. Lineage (NCBI taxonomy): Eukaryota > Metazoa > Arthropoda > Collembola > Symphypleona > Sminthuridae > Disparrhopalites > Disparrhopalites patrizii. Next base: position 18,248 of record JAQGBT010001136.1, read on the forward strand.
TTCCGCAGTATCAATGGCAGTGTGACAACGACTTTTCTCCAAGGATCAGAGTGAGAAACTGCAAAAAGTGCCAAGTTCTGACAATCAATTTTAAAATATATACCATGAAATCCCTGTGGGTAAGTTCCAAAATTCCGTTTTTCTTTTTTATTTCCTACCGTACTTTTTCGTTTTTTTTTTTTTTTTGCATAATGACATTCATGACATACTAAACCGCTAAACTAAACTACTAAAGATATGCCTCAAAATATAGCCAAATTCTCTTGAAAAAAAAATCATGTATGTAGGTGAATTGTGTGAGTCCGCAAGTAGTTTTTAGGAAGAAAGCAGTAAAGCTGCCGATTGAAAATTAATAGCTTGAGGTGATTTTTTGTTTATTAAACCACAAGGCAAGCTAGAGTCATTCCTTGTAGCAAGAGATTTGTGTAAACATATTTTGTGTGAGTATTTTGCTCAGGCAATTTGTTACGCTAGCTTATACGTACAAGTATTCGCTCAGTCGCTGTGCGTACAGGACCTGCATAAGCTCATGCGTGAGTGTGTGGCCAAATAAAGACTAAAGACTCGTGTAGCCTCTGATTATGAGCATCTTCAACTCTTTCCCTTTGTAGGCTTATGGAAGAGTGGAAACAAAATGAGCACATCACATTTCCTGCGGTATGCAAAATTGGGAAAATGTACACGTAAAAAGCATATTTTAATGACTCTGATGGGCTTTTGATTCCAGGATTAACGTCATACACGTGCTAATGCTCACGACGAAGAGATTTCCCTCTTTCTGCATTCCCATTGTCACTCCTTCATTCTGTGCCCATTCATTCTCCTGCACGCTTCAGCAGGTGTTTCATTCATATTTTAGGAATTCACAACTAATCACAGCAGCATTCTTTTAAAACTTTTTCTTTTTAAAACTTCTTCTTTACTGGGAAGGAGAAATTTGAAGATCATGGCCGATTGGAAGAGACAGGATAGGGTTTATTTTAAGAGGATAAGTTTATCTGCTTCTCCAGTGCAAAAGGAGATACATTTATGGGTAGTTACCAAGCACTTTTTGATTATAGGCCATACACCTGTTGAATGCTAAAGGCGTTAGTTATTATGGAGCTGTCATGTGCCGTAGGATGACTCATCCTAGTAAGTCATTTACCCCTCGTGTGGATAGTTTCTCTGAGGATTTGTAGGTGACCAGGTTGAATCTCTTGGCTCTCCACACGTTCGCTTTGAATTGGTGTCCAATGTTTGATTCGGTATGATTGCCGTCTTTATTGTGAGTAAACAAAGTGCAACTAATCCTCTGCACTTTCTTCAAACATCTCTTCATACAGCTGGATGTGTCGTATTTTTGTCACCGCTCATGAAAAATGGCAGTAAATGCCGTGAAGGGAGTGCAAGTTTCTTGTGGTCGTGGTAAATTATAAAGCATGACGCCAGATTTTGCATGGGAAATCTTCTACTTGTGAATTAGGGAAAAGCTATAGGATTAAATTTCACTTTTGCAAACGGATTTGGGATGAGTGTCAATGTTCTTCACGCATTCCTTTCCAGATTATTTTCCTCCTCGGGGCTTTCGCCGTGGATGGAGGCTGGGGAGGCTTTTGGAATTCCCCACAAAGGCCACATCACAAGCCTCGACCACCGCGACATCCGCCACATGGACATCCTCATCGACCCCATCTCCCTCCCCCGCCCAATCGGGCCAATTCCCCCAACAACAATCAGCAAGGCAGTCACAATTTACAAGCCATGGCGAGTGGGACACAGAACCAGATCATTAGCCCGTACACGAAGCAGTTGCCGCCGCCGTCTCATCCTCATGCTCATCCTCCTCCTCACCATAACTCCAACAATCACCACCGCCATCACCCTCATCATCCTCCCCAGGGCGGTCGACACAGGCCGATCCCACCGCCGCCTCATAAGCATCAGCATCCTCATTCCCACCACCATCCACACCGTCCACCGCCCAAATCCACGTCCTTCTTCCCTCCCCGGAACACATATCTCAAGCCAGCCAGCTCAAATGTCCACCGTCAACGAGTGAGACCGCCCCCACATCACCATTTACCCGTCAAGTCTTACCGACCCCCTCAAAACCATGGGAGCAACATCTTCCTCAACAACAACCATGAGCATGGCGCTAATGGGAAAGAGCAGAACAAGAACAACTTCCCCCAAAATAAGGGACATCCCAGTAATGGTCCTCACATTCCCGGCTACGGACCAGGACCAGGGACCTACACGGGGCCGCTTCAGGATTTCAAGCAAAATGAAATGCCCTCCAGTTCACTCGCACCCAACCATAATTCCTACTCCGTTGACACGACGCCGAAATACAAGCACATGAACGACTTTGGGAACACCTACAGTATGTCCCCCATCACGTCCAACACCATTGACACTCCATACGAGAGCTTGGGGCTGGCCACGAGTCCAAACACGAACCCGTTGACCAACGACATCACGAACGACCAGGAGCACGGCTGGACGGCACCCACCTACAAAGGCTGGAGACCCATCGCCAGACCGCCCACCTACTACCTGGAGAGACAGAAGCACGAAGAAGAGCTCCAGCAAGGCCTCTTACCCCAACCCAGTCAAAATTACGCCATGAGCTACCCTCCCCCGCCCTCTTCCCCCGTGACCCACTCCCCGCAATCTCACTCCACCACCGAGAAATACCGAGATGTGGGTGGGAAGCACAAGCAAATGATGCTCAATACGCTCTTCAGGGACAATGTCAAGAATATTAAGCCACAAGTTCCCGTCAAAATCAAGGAGTATGAAATCATTCAGTCTGAACGGGCACCCCAGTCCCAAGTGCTCAATGCGGACCAGGGAATCACCATTCCCCTCCCCGACGAATTGGGACCTGGCTCCAGTGTGCGTCTTCCCACCGACATTTTCCGCGACGACTTCGGAACCTCCGGAGCGTCGGGCTCCTTTCCGGTGAGCTTCAGTGAGCAGACGAAGCCCATCAGACCTTACCCCCACCCAGACAATCACAACCATCAGTCCTTCCCATCTGGCCCGCCATCTGGCCCGGGATTCGGTTTGGCATCCAGTCACTCCGAAGACGCCCCGGTGAAAAAGCCCTTTCCCAAATTCAAGTCCAGAAACGAAAGTGCTGCCGAGGCTGCCAAAGTGAATGCTGCACCAGCTGGCTTTAGCAATGAAGCTGAGCGTCCGCCACCCATCCCCAAATTCAAAAGTAACCGACCCAAATTCCAAAGACCAAGGACGACCACAACGTCCAGCCCAGCCAACAAAGAGGAGAATGATCAGGATGAGCTGGGACCTCCAAAGGTCACTTTCTCCCATCAGCGGCCGACTCCGAATTTTAAAGAGAAGATTAACAGACACAGAGGGAGACGACCGCAGAAGAGGCCAGATGCGTATGTGAGCACGGAAGAGGTGGGCCAGGTCCTACAGTCTGCTCCACAAACCTCTGGCGGTCCTTCATTCAGCTCCCACAAAGAGAAAACCCAAGTGATGCCATCCCACAATGATGACCCCACACATCCGCAAAATAAGCCCGGTCCGCCCTACTCGGAGCAACCCGTGGAGGTGGTTGAATTCACTCGAGTGGCAAATAACACGGCGGGTGCTCCACCCCCTTCTCCACCTCAACCTTCTCTCTTCGGCGGAGGCTTCACTGGGCCCATGGCTCCTCCACCCGGATTCTTTGACCCCGTTGTCCTCCCGCCTTTCCCAGGCTCTAACCCCAGCGCTGGCAGTCATCCTGGACCGCCCTCAAACGTTCATCCAACCACGTACAGACCCGAGAGAAGACCGGCGTACACAAGAAATCCACCAGAGCCGAGTCAGTCTCAAGAAAATGCTGTCACTCCTGTCAAAGGAATTCGTGCAGGGCCCTTCAAGAAAAAGAAAGTGACCAAGTCGACAGGCACAGCCAGTAATAACCGGAACCAGAACAGTCACAACAACAACGAGCATTCGTTTAATAACCAAAATCAGGGCATTCAAAACAACAATGACAACTTGTTTAATAACCAAAATCTGAACAACAATAACAACAATCTGTTTAATCATCAGAACCTAAACAGCGACAATAGCAATGCGTTTAAAAATCAAAACCTCAACAGTGACGAGAACAACAATTTATTGTCTCAAATTCCCTCGGGGCCACCAGCGGGACCTACAAGACACCCTCGACCCTCACCACCACCAGCCGCTGCCTCTGTTTCACCATTCCGCCATCAAGAAGAACAACAACCAAAACTGCCTCACATGAATCCAATCTTCAATTTTGAGAATAATAACAATAATAATGGTCCCCCAGCATTTACTAGCAATAATAATGGCCCTCCACCATTTACGGGGCCCTTCGCTCCACCAGAAGGTTTCTTTTATCCCGCTGAATTCACGGGTACGTCCAGTGAGACCGGGAATTCCGCCGTTTCTTTCGTCAACATGCCTGGAGCCCACAAACCGAGCATTATCCGCCACCCCAACGACTACCCGCGCCACCAGCCCCAAAGCCAGACCTACCAACCCCAATTCACCATTGAAAGTCGTCCCACTCAACTTCACTCCAACACGCACAACTTCCATATGAATGGACCAAAGAATCCTAATAATCATGGCGGCCCTCACGGCGACCATTCTCATCACCATCCGCCCAATCCATATCCCATCAACATTCTCAATTCGTCGCCGAACTTCCTGAGTCAGTTCCCGACCAGCAATTACCCGTCCAACTCCGGCCCTCCCTTCCAGTCCTCACCCCCGCCCTTCCCTCAGTCGTCGCCCAATCCTTTCCCGCTCCGCGCCGGACCCAACAACAGTCCCAGACCCCTGGGCTACACCCCCCTCCAGTCATCCCACGTCCCTCATCGCCACCCCCCACACAACTTCGAGAGCACAACTCCTCGCAATCCCACCCCATTTACGCCTTTATCCATGATGAAAGAAGTTCTATTCGGCGGCTCCCAGAACCGCTACCCCACGGGGCCGAGCTCCCGAGAGGTTTACCAACGCCAGCCCACTAACTCCTACAAGTACCCCATGATTCAGCCAGCACCGGGACCCAACCCGCCTCATCACCACCCTCACCCAGGTCATCCTCACCAAAACCCCCCTCCACCCATGCAAGGAGCCAAACACAGATATCCCGGGGGAAGACCGCCAACAGGTCCACCGCCATTCCGCCGTCCGGACGGCCCTACCCACAAGCCACCTCCGAATCTACCTCCAGCCAGCGAGACCCTTCTTGGTCCGATCCGAACTTACCCGGGCTCATCCATGAGCATCACCACGAGCAGCAGCGAGCATTATGAGCGCATCCCCATGGAGTACATGACGCAATTGAAGCCCATCTTACTGGACAATCACGTGGGGAGTCAGTCGACGCAGAAGAGCACGTACATCCCCTCCAGCACCCCCATGTCCTCGTCCTCCATGGGCACGTCCACACTCCGCTCCGTCCATCCCCCGCACACCACCCAACACAGCCTGACTCGTCACACGCACCAATCCCCCATGATCCATCCTCCCAGCAACTTCTTCGATGACTTCCTCAAGCCATTCCAAGACTCCTATTCCTCCACCACGGAGAGACTTCCTTCCACCTACCCCTCACGGGGAGAGGACGAGAGTCAGAACAATGTCCATGTCTCCCATATGCACTTCTACAACTCCAAGCCGACGCACAATTCCATCATGGACGGATACCCCACCCCCAGCACAGTGCCCATCACCGCTCCAAGGCCCAGATCCCCACCACCCGGTCACTTCGACAGTCACAAATCCCCTTCAATCAACTTCCTTCAATTCCTCAGACCCAGTAGCCACCATGAATCCGCTCCTCCTCAGCTGGAAACAACGGGCAGCCAGACGAGTGTTATAAACGTGGCGAAGGAGCCCATCTATTCCGTGGCGCCCATCCACGACTTCTCCATCCTCACCACGATTGCTCCCATTCAAGAATATGACATGTTCTTCACACCGAAGAAGCCGGAGATGTGGAGTAAACTCCAGCCACAGAGTTTGGAGAATTCAGTTGACTACCGCTACTCACCCTCTTCAACCTCCACCGAGTCTTACTTCACCCCCATCTCACCCGTGGAGGTTCGTCCCACCGTTCTCACGCCCAAAATAGTGAAACCCACAGTTTTGAAAGCCAAGGACCCTGGCACGATCATTCTACCTTCCACGCCCTACCCGAACGGCGGAGAGATCAGAGCCACTCACCGACCCGTCTACAAGCCTCTCCAGCCAGCCGGTCACCATTTCCAGAGTCATCGATCCACCACATTCAAGCCGTCTCCCTCTTTGAGCTCATCCACGGCCTCCATGGAGAGTGAGAGGACGACCAAGTCCAGTAGCGAGGAAACCAACTCCGTCTTCACCCCGGAATCCGACTCATCCCAAGCTGGAGATAGTTTTAAGCAACAATATTCCTTCTCCGATCCCTTGCCTTCCTACGATCCTAAAGTGTTCGTCCCACCGCCTGCTTCCTTGGAAAGGGAGCCGGTGGAGGAAATGGAGCCCTCCAATATCCCGAGTAGCATGAGTCCAAGCAGCGTGGTCCCATCCTCCTCCACGGCACCTCCTCAGACAGAGCCGGAGACGACGACGGGGAATCAGGAGCTGTCCTCCACCACATTCTCTTCCAAGCGCTACATTCGAAGGCGAAAGCCAGGCTACCCAGGGGGCGGGGTGGGATTGGGAAATAGAAAGCGATTCTTCCCCCGATCAAATCAGACAGAAAAACACCACCCAGCAGGCCCATCAAGCTCCTCCACTCAAGCCAACAATATCCCGGACGATCCCCTCCTTCACCATATCAATGCCAAGCATCAGCCGAACGGCAGTAATCATGGGAATGAGCCAAGCATTGTTGAGACACCAGCCGTGACCACGCACAGACCCATGCGGAAATTCAAGCCATCCCCTCTCCTTGGTGCGCCAGCGAGTTCCCAAGAAGAAAGTGTAACACAATCCTTTGTTCACCCCCGGAAGAAATTGTACTTCAAAAGACAGAAGAACCCCAACTTTCCCCCTGCTGGGCGTTTAGGTCTTCCAGCGAGAAAGCATCACGTCCACGACGACCACCGTCGGGATGGCCATGGCCAAGTGGAGTCCGCAGCCCCGCCTCTTCGCGGTCATGGGAGGGGAAAGGAGAGCCCCGAGGAAAGTTCTGAGCCCAGGCACACCACCTCTGCTCAGTTGGAGGACGTGAAATCTGGAAGGGAATCTAAATCACCCTTGCCAATTACGAGCCCGAGTGGGACTAACCAGCGGAAGAATTTATTGACGAGTGCCGAGTCCCCAGACCTCATAAATTCTGATTCAGGGAAATCCTTGGCCACGACGCCCAACTCTGCCGTCACGTACGGAGAGAGTGAGTGGTTCCAATTGAAGGAGTCCTCCCAAGCCGCTCTCCACAGCTCCACGGAAAGGAGTGGAGATGAGGACAGGAACAAAGAGAGAGAGGAGAGGAAGAAAGTGGGAAGTAGATCAGAGGAGAGAGCCATTCGACGGCGAGTGGTGACCGGCTTCGACCGCAAGCATCTCAAGCCCAAGGTGGTGGTGAGGATGTCGAGCAGCTCCTCCAGCTCTAGCTCCCGCCCCACCAAACTCCCCCGCCAAGGACTTGTGGCGGACGCCGAGTTCTCTCCGCGCTACCGCAAATACCCCGCCTTGACCTACCCCAAAGTGATGGGCCTTGCCCGGAGCGCCGAGTCCGAGACTTCATCCTCCGAGCCTCCAACGCCTTCCTCTTCCTCGCCTTCCTCGCCTTCCTCGGCCCAGGTGCATGAGATGCTTCCCACGCCCTCGGAATTAAAGATTCAGGATTCAACATCCTCGGAGTCAGCTTCCTCCGCCCCCGTCGACCTCCAAGCCTCGTCTGCGGACACAAGCACAGCTAGTGCCGTGTCAGAAGAGAGCTTGAGTCCTCTGAGCAGCACAAGGAGCCAGTAGCCATCCTATAACTCTCATTGTCATCCTTCGCGGTAAGAGATTCCATTCACATTTCAATCCGGACACCTCCAAATATTTCAACTCGAGTATTTCCGTGTCTGCCTGTCGAGCTCAATACACTGTGCCTCTGGGGCCATATAGAACCAAAACTTTTCTACGAAAGTTTTTTCCAGTCAGTCAGTTTGTTAAAGAATTTGTTTTTTTTTGTTACTTTTGTATTATTGTATATACTTATTGTTTTGTTGTTTTGCTTACTATACAAAATTAGAAGCTAAATGCTGTCTGTAATGTTAACTTCCTAGGTCTTGGAATTTATTTTTTTACGTTTCTAAGAAATAAGTTACACGTAATTATATGAAAGGAGGGAACTTTTTTATTGCTATGTATTTATTATCGTTTTTAATACATTTACTTTGCTTAGTTAGATGTAGTGGTACATTTTATAGCCAGAGGTGTGTAACTCATTACTCGTGGAAGCAGCAATGATGATTGCAACGGCCGCGTTGCAATAAAAAAAAAAGTAGAACTGCAAAAACTTATTCATGATTCAATAATTTATCTTCCCTTTTAACACAATTTTTTTTAATCCATTCTACATGCAGTCACTTTTTTTCACTCTTCTATTCTCAATGAATCTTCATCATCTTTCGTTTTAATACAAATCGCTGCCTCTTTGAATTGCTCCGTGTAACAAAGCAATTGGATGTGTTGTGTGGAGGACGTGAAAAAACGTAAAGCTGGTTGTTTACTGAGCTTCGAACATAAGTTTTGGCTTGAGTGTATAGAACCTTTATTTAAATGGCATATCTCTAGTAATAATCCTAAGGCTGACTTGGTGGCAAACTAGCTGTTCACAGAAAAGAATAACGCACACCATTCTGACCGTTTGTTTTGTATTTCCAATGGCGGCCCTTGCCACGACTGCAAACACATTTTGTGTGTGCAGAAATTTAAGGGAATTTTGAAAATCGAAAATGTTTTTACACCAAGCGTTATTATTATTTATATGCATAATTTTGGGGCTGTATCAGACAAGGAAATATCATATGTCTGAAGTGTCCAAGTCTATTCCTTTCCTACAAGAAACTGGAGATGGAGAAGCTGGGAATTGTATTGTGAGTGGCATTTGAAAAAGTGTTGTATCTCTCCGAAAGTCACCATGACATGGCAATATCCTCATTATCTGTTGAAATATTTTCTTTTTGAACCGCGTGTGTATGTATGATTTCCATTTTTCCATATACACGTCTGTATAATAACTCTTGTAGCCTCGTATACATCTCCAAGTCCGCTTCACGCTCGTGTCTTTCCATCCGAGTTAGTTTTACAAGGAAAACTCTTTCATACTTATTTAGATGATGCATAAAAGTGAAGGAATATTTGCCAGGTAAGGACATTGACGTACACCCAGGGTGTTTAGCACCATGCTAATCCTATCCCCATAATACATCCATGTACTCAGTCCTTTTTCCCTGTCTCAACTCCAAAGCCTTCCTTTCACATTGCACTTGATAATCACACCTATGATGGGAATTAAGTATGTCCATGTCATACATACAGCCAGAGAAATATAATGTTCTTTGACCGACATTTTTGTTTCAGGCTCATATCAGACTTTTGTTGAGGCTTCAGGCTCATCACTGCATTTAGTCCTTCAAATTCAAAACAATTATTTTTTTTATCAAATGAAATGCGACTATGAATCTCACGCGCATCACTTTTTTTTTTCCTTCTTGTCCCTTTTGGAAGTAATTAGGCACGTCGTTGCCTCAGTTGCCTCCATACTTTCCCTAGTCACTGTCCCAATGGCGGCCATATCACAAGATTCTAATTTGTTACGTGACTCGAAACATTTCATGTGATGAGGGAGAGACAAGTGAATCAGATGACCCCCAAGATACAGTCGTACTACAGATACACACTTGCATGAGGACGCTCAGATTGGACTTGGGACGGTACGCTAACTATCGGCGAAATGACTAGGAAGATTTAGTTAGGAAGAAAGTTGGGATGGGATTATACAAACGTCTTCATCTTACCCATTCAAAATGGAAGCTTAGATGTTGAATGAGGAAGTTGGATGGGGAAAAGTAGTTACATGAGCAAAAGGGTCTGCGAATCTCGGCAATAGCACACTAGTGACACTAGTCCTCAGTTCTCCTTCTCCTGGGAAGGAGAAACACCTGAGTTGGTCTGATTGTGAGGAAGAAAGAGAGAGGATGGGAGAATAGGAATAAGCATAAAAGCATGGAAAGTAACATTCACCTTCTTTTTTCAATTAGTCTTTTGTCAAGTGGAGAAAAGAAGGATGTTATTGCCATTTTTCCCTCCAAACTGCCACTGGCTATGGGTTAAGTGAAGACTCCATCGCCTCTCTCGTCTGTCGCACATCGCACAGAATGAGGCCGACCAGCCCAGAGCCTCTCTTTTTCATCCCTTCTTAATACATCAAATTATGTGGGTAAACATCCACGCACATACCATATGCATGTATGCCTCTCAGATGCAAAGCTCGAGAGGTGTGAATGGTAACTGCTTCCATTCTTACCTCCGGCTCTGTACGACATTCTTAAATGATCGGGGATTTGACCGAGGACAAAGGATGTAATCCATGGATATTTATACTACGCTTAACGCCCTCAAATATGCAATTTCAACCGACAAAATTATTTATTTTTCACAGAAATCCAGTCCTACATTAACAATTAAGCGACGGGTTTGTAGAAAGGAAAGGAATAATACTGAAGGATTAGGTGAGACACTTCACTTTCTGCTCATAAAAATCAGGATCTGCTTGAGAAGGAATGGGAGTGACAGATAGCAATTTCCGTGGTTTTTTTACCATGCTATAGACCGAGATCTGCGGAAATCATAAGGGCAGTAATAACGACGGTAGAAAGACATGTGCGTGCAGATCCCTGACAATAATGATAAAAATTTGAAGGAGAAAAGAAAGAGCAGAGCTGCGTCGCTGTGTATGTATTCGTGTCATTTGAACAAAGTCCACAAAGGAAATGAAAGGCCTATAGAAGTGTATACTTGCTCTTTCTTTCTCCCCATTATTTCCTTTTTTCCTCCTCAACCACATAAGAAAAAATAGAATGAGTGTGTTTGGGCTGTGTTGAGAGAGAGGAGATACATGAAATAAGAGGAGAACAAGTCCTCCGATCCCACTCTTCACTCCCTCTTAATTGCATACTTTGAGTAACAACTAGGAGCGCAGGCATTTTGCGAAGAACACATTTCCTTAATGCCTTCGTCAGTTGGACGCGGAACGTTCTCTTTGACAGGAGAATTTAGAACAACAGGAACCTCTTTTGCATGTTAATTGTACGTTAAATTGCTCTTGGAATTCAGGTGAATTGTCACTCATTCTCAACTTCAGATTCCTTTTCTATCATCGGAAAAAAGGAAGGTGGATTTCCACCAACATCCTATCAGTCCCTTCCACCCTTTCACGCATCCGTGCTTTACTTACGAAGGAAACGCCAATTTGCTTAAAAATCCCCCTAACAAGGTTCAGTCTCTTGCGAGGATATTGTTTTTCACAGCAGGAACTAATTGTAAGGGTAGATTTATTTGAGGAATCCCCTCAGTCCCATGCACCCACCTACATGCAATGTGTAAACATTTACGGATGTACCGTAGCTTCAGGCACTGCATCAGAAGGATGAAGGAGCGGCAACGGCAAAGTAACAGATGATTTTCTTATGGCCCACATCCAAAGGATTTTACTGATATTTGGCGAACGTAATTTTCTAAGGCTCGTCAGTGGTGTGTATACACCACTATCTGTAGAGTATATACTCGTATTTAGTCGAAATCTGTTGTATTTTATCTGTACCGTCGAACATTGTGACATTTCAAGCACTTGTCCAAGTTTTGTGCCAAATAAAATGTCATGTGCATATTTCTATGCTTTACAATCCCACCACCAACATGTTATCGTTATCCCGGTTAAGTTCCATTATAAAACGCTTTACATGCAGGTAGGCAGGAGGTCAATCTAATAAACTTGGTTGCCTTTGCCGGTACACACAATTTTTCCTCTATACTACCCTCTCCGTTGGATTTTATGGGTGACCCCTTCCACTTTCAATTTATGCATTTAGGATCAACAATGACGGTTAAACAGTTCGTTAGATCGATCAGTAATTGTTTTCACGCATTTCACATTTCATTATTCAGTAGGGCCATTTTCTCCCTTACCCATTTTCTTTCTTACGCTCTTCTCCCCCTCTAAATCTGCCTTAAAAATGGCTTTGTGGTTTGACCGTCATTGCTTTCAAACCAGTGTTATTGCCCACACTTTCACTGTGCGGGAATACGTGTGAGCTTAGGCCTACGTAACTATTCATTTGCTGGGCGAAAATGACATGGTTAGAAAGCTAATTACAAATTTAATATGAGTGAGTAGTGCAGGTGGAAGGATGGGTGAGCAAAAGGGAGATTCTCATCCGGTTTTTTTACAATAAAATGCATTAAAGTTTGACCTTAATGGTAATTTAATAGAAGCAGACATGCCGGTTCCCCGGAGAAATGAGAGATTAATCACAGGGCCAGATTCCCACCGACACGGCTATAGTAATTGGAGAGAATGAAGCTCCCATTTTAGTTTGAGGATGTGTGGGAAAAGTAAAAGGGCTTTGCAGGAGATCATAAGAACAATCAGCAGGACTCTTAGTCATTATCACTAGGAAAGTTGAGTGAAATAAATAAAAGCATTTGTAAAAGTCGGTCAAATAGCAACTTTTTTTCAATTTTTAATTTTTTTCTCTAGAAACAAATAATAATACCTGAAGTGAGACAAGAGACATGGATTGGGATTGGAGGGAGCACAGAAAGTGTATATAAATACCTATGGCCAAAGGATGTGGTGAGGGCTCTGAACCCTGCGCCTTCCCTCTGAGCCTCTGAGCCTCTGAGGCACACTCATGACACTCGTACCTTGGAACAACTAGTGCATGGTGTTTCCCAGAGTATACGAAAAAGGGCACGTGACGAGCACACACTCGTTAAGAAATATTTTATTCGCTGTTTTCACCCCAAAACCATTGCTTTTCTCTCACCTTCGCTTCCAAAATATAACGGCAACGCAAAATGTTTTCATACACACGGAAAGCGGTTGGATCGCAGAGTGTTTGCTTTGATTTGGACATGTTGAGAGATGGACGTTGCGAATGAATGAAACGGAAGTTAGGTAGTCGACAGAAGAAGAGCAGGGGAAGAGCAGGGGAAGAGCAGGGGAAGAGCAGGGGAAGGGAGGAGAGAAAGAACTTTGCCTTGGCTAAGGACTTGAACTTGAGGAAGATAGCTGGGAATATACTGATGATACAATGAAGCCACAGAGAGAGTGCAATAATAATAATAGCCAGAAGTATGAGAGGAGTCGTAGAGGAATCCTCTACAGTGCTCCCATATACGACGTATGTCGAGGAATAGAAATACCTGCTCTGGGATAATGATAGGCTGATAGGGGAGTATTATTTGCGCATTCTTCCATGAGCTCACACATCACAGGAGACGTGAGGATCAAGATTAATATTTCACTGATTATATGGAACATCTTGCACAGCTAGGACTGAGTGAAGCAATCCCCAGACCTATCAACGCCCCTCAACTGTGTCTTTCCACCTCCCCTCCTCATAAACGCACTTACCAATGTAGAATTGTAGAATTGTCCTTACATCCTTAAATCCTTAACAAAATATAAAACCCGTGTCACGGTGTCCGGGATCGCCGTGATCCGTGATGTCCTTTATGTCCGCGACGTCCCAACAATTTCCAGTTGTTCACTCAAAATTCCGTTGTTTCAAGCAATTTAAAAACTAATTTTGCTCCAAAACATTATTTAGGAAAATTCTTATGGGAAAACCCATGTTAAAGTTTAAAAACTATACCTTTGGTTTTTTTCATCTTCAATGTTTAGGTTTTCATTTGTTCATGTAGAGACGCTGGTTAAAAGAAAATTGACTGATCTGGTGATTGCAGTCACCTCGCCCTCATCAGATTGTGTTTCTACGAGCAAAAATGAAAACCTAGACATTTTCGAAGATTTAAAATGCAGAAGGGGGACGTCTTGGTCACTTTTTAACATGAGTTTTCCAATAAGAATTTGTCCGAGAAAAGATTTCGAGCAACATTTAATTCTCAATATTTAAAAAATAGTAAAACGGGATTTCTGTAGAAATTATTATTATCTCAAGGGATTGTCCACGGATTTGTGTTGATTTGGACTTTTGCTTCCAAACTATTTGTGAACTTGACTCCTTTTTCACCTGAACCATTTTTGCGTCCGAAATTTTTGAATTTTTTATTGACACATTGAAAAATTTAAAACAGGCGAAGATGAAGCTAGTCATAGACAACACTTTTCTGGGGAAAACCCTAGTTTTGAAACATTTGGACTTAATTCCTTTTGCTTCCAAACCCTTCATATGACTGCATGTATCTCTGACTCTGTCACAGCTGCAATCCCAACATTTTATCCATGTGTATACTAGTGCCGGATTTTACTCTTGCACTATTTTACTATTCACAGAAACAGAATAAGAGTCACAAAAGGATTATATTCGTGCGAAGCTACATATTATGATCTCGCCATTCTCTTTTATGCGCCTCTCGTAAAATCTAAAGAATATGCTGCATACAAACATGTCTTTGTCGTCTATTTGCAAATTATGTTTACATGCATTATAAAGCAGCTGCCGTTCCACTTGACTCGCGAATGATGATTTACTGGGATCATGAAGGGATATTGTTGGGATTGGAATCCATCATTTCGTTTCTACTTTTTCACACCATCTTCTCATCGGCTCCATGGCCCTCACAGGCCTTACTTCTTTCTTATTGGCTCATAAAATCCCATGCGGCAGTTCCGCAAACATTTGCCTTTGCCGGTTTGCCTCATGTCTCATCCGCGTCATCTTATTACTCCACATTTGGTCTGCGCTGAGTTGAGGAGTAGAAAAGTATAATAAACAACAATCGACCACAACAATGCTCTTCTGAGCTCGTTCTCAGTTAGCGTGACAAATAATGTGTGTAAGGAATAATGAGATGTGGAGAGAAGTACTAAGGAGACGAGATGGCTTGAATGCCAGAGAGAGTGCCAAATATGAAACAACTGAGAGCTCCTTTGAGAGGAAGATCACTCGGCAACTCGGCAAAGCCAGGGAATACGTCAAGTGGGAAAAGTTTGAGAGCATCTCGACACTCTTCAACTCATTCCATTTTGATTTCCCTCCTCCATGTAGACTGTAGACAATGTATTCAGATTAAGAACGTGTCAGGTAAGTCGAGAAAAAATGTGCAATGTGCACCTGATTCTCTGCAAAGCCACTCTCTCTTTTAAGGGAAAGGATTAAACTGGCGGAGAGAGCAAGCCATGGACTCGTCTCTTCGTACTTAACTTAAGTTCAGCAGGTACACGTTTAGCCGTAACCGTAAATGTGCAGCCGGTAAATGTACTGAAGAGCAATATCGTGGACGTATGCGGGATTGAATTAGGAGATTTCTTTCAACTTTATTGTCTGTTTTGAACCTGCCAGCAATGTTTCTTTCTCTTTTTACAACTCCTGCTAAAAGATGTATTTAGGAGCGTGAAATTGTATATAATTTATCATTTTCCCCCAAATCTCAACGCTTGATGAGATGAGATGCTCCTCTTCTGTATCTCACTGTTTCGCTCCCAATCCCGTACTTTATCCTACAATTATCATGTGTACAGGCAAGAGAAACTATTTAGTACAGAAAAAATCGATGAAACTCTATGCGTGGCAACGTCAGGATCCCTTTTCATTCATTATCTTTTTTCTCTTAAAAATTACCCTACAAACACGGGGAAATGGAAAAATAATAAAACAGTTAAAGAGGTTCTACGTTGGTCTTTTTATGGTGATGTGCTTGCAGGAATACAAAATGTGTGCTCATCTGTGTGGTGGCTGGTCACTCTCGTAGTCGGTGGGGCTTATTGCTAGTTGTAAATACTTTGTTTACAAGGTCAAGCTACATTTTTCATTAAGAAAAGCCAAAGAAAACGTTGTGTTTGCTAAATCACCGTAAAAACATTTTTTTTGACTTAATAAAAAATTGGAAAACCATATGAGAAGATGAAGAACGTCCATTAATACCTACTCGTAATCTCCCGATTAGCAGGGCATTGTTTTGCATATTCTTTGTTTCAAACTCGAAAGGACAAAGTGCCGCTTTTGGGGAAGAAAGCCTGAGATGTAAATACAATTAAGCGCCACCCCCACAAATATTTTCATTTTCCTATCTCACATCTTCATTTCATGGTCAGCCAAAGCTATTCACGTCTTTAATCCTTGTGCAGTACTAGGATTTAATTGCTTAACAATTCTAACTTATCGCCTCCATACAGTTCTGGCAACAAGATAGTTAAAGAACCTTTTCTGAAAGGGATTGAGAGGTAGTTTTTATTTTCCTTTATTTGAGGCACAGCCTTTACTAAATATAGGTTTGTGCACAATGAGCGGTATATGAAACGAACAGGTGTATCCAAAGTAGAAATGCGTCTACTTTCTTTCACGTAAGTACTGATTCTGATCACTCGATGGTCTACATAAGCGATTTTAGGAGTTTCTACCTTACCCTTATCCATTACTAACAATAAGACATACCAACTAAGAAAAAGCAATGAGAGGTAATCAAGAGTGGCTATAATTTTCACCTTTCGCTTTGGAACTTATTTAGGCACAAAATGACACGATTTTTTCCATGAAAGGTCATGCCGGAGGTACAGCAAATCACGAATTCGGTTTGCCTTACAAAAACATCTATTGTTAAAACTGTAGCTTTTTGGCGTTGATTAAGTCCCCAAATCGTTTACCTCGTTCACCTATTTATGTATTTGCACATGTTATGCTATTCACGTGCCTTGTGCCTTGTGGTAATTACCTAGTAATAAAATTTTTTTCTGATAACTGGCTTGTGCCAAGGATGAAATGGGAGGCTTGCGTGTGGCGTGTACGCACAGGGTATTGCTAAACTTGGATTGCTAAACTGGGAATTAAATTCCGGGATTACGGGTTCGGATTATGTATTCCGAGAATAAAAATCCCATGGCAAAAAAATATTCATTTAATCCCGTAATCCCTGTCCAGAGAATTCGGGAAAATGAAATAATCGGTCATCCTTGAATTCAAGATTGGATTACAGATTATTTAATTTTTAATTTTAAGTGATTCCCTATGCGGGATTTATTTTCTTATAAATGCGTAATTATAATAAGTAATGTTATAGTACGTAAGAATTTTTTATAATAAGTAAAAATGTAATTCATAAAACGCAGATTTTCGAGGCCGGTGTGCATTTTACGGGAGGAATTGTTAATAATCCGTAATCCGTCGACTACTGAAAATCGTAATCCAATATTACAATGTTTTTCACTTACATAATCCCAATCCAATTGCCAAATAGAATTTGTAATAATCCGCAATCCCGTGAAAAATGTGTAACCCAGCAATACCCTGTAGTACGCATACCGTAATCACTCGAAAGATGGCCCGGGCCATCTTGAGAAATTTCAAAGCGAGTCCCCGGCCATCTTTAGAA
>JAQGBT010001137.1:0-35766 GCA_034698585.1 Disparrhopalites patrizii
TGACCTAAAACCGTTATAGCAAAAGACATTTATTGGTCGGGGATTCAGAGCTTCCCCGGTATAACGAAAAAACCGTTTATGGAGGAAGATTTTAGCACTGAAATGGTCTCGGGCGGGTTTGTGAACACAGTTACAAAGCAAAAACCGTTATAAGGAGGTCCGTTGTAGAGAGAATTGACTGTAACACTCAACGGTACCAGCCTTTTAATGCGATTAAGAAAAAATTCGTATGGGGTCGAGCTTGTGGCCGACTGGGTAATTGTGGGTTTTTAAGGGACCATTTAAGTACTAACTTAACCTTGTTTCTTTGATTATGAGGAGGTCCGTTATACAGTCGACTCTCGCTATAACAACACCCTGTAAAGCATCAGTTTTTGCTTGTTATAGCGAGAAACTGTTATAGAGAACAAACATTTCTATGTTAGCAATTGGAGAAAGTTTTTGAGGGGAGCATTTTTTGCAGCTATAGCGAGAGTACTGTTATAAAGGGGGCTGTTATACGGAGAGTCAACTGTATAGCAAATTTCTTTTGGTTATACCTTTTAGTATCTCGCTCAATCGTCCCATCCTCCCTTGGATCCGTGTCATTCTCCCCCAATCGAATGACCTCCACGTGTTCCTCATCACTGCTGGAATCCTCGTGGGGCTCCACCCAAGACATGAGCCTCAAAGGACGTCGGTCCTTCCTCTCCTTGACGAGGAAGTAAAAGCAGAAGATGCAGAAGTCAAAGTAGAGGAAGAGCAGGGATCCAATGATGCTGGCCACGATATTGAGGATTTTTGTGACGAGGATATTATACAATTCCTTCGCCTGGCTTCCATCTTCTGCGTATTGGCTTTTTGGGTAGATTTATAGTAAAACAGAGTTCAAATAGAAGAAAAAAACAATTCGTTAGGTCGATCGTTGATCACTTTTCGATTTTTCAAAACAAAAATCACATTACGCTTCGTATTTATTTTTTTTAAAGTTGTTAAATAAATTTGGAAAAAAATCACCACATATGTTTTTACCTGGAGGCTGGAGCCAGTACGAAGTTCAAGGTGCAATTTAAGTCGAAGAGTATGATAGCTAAAAGCAGCACTCCGGATGAGACTAAGGCGCACCAGGAACGACGCTAATTTTCAGAGATTGGCCAAATGGCGTTTTTAAAAGTTAAAAATATGTATAAATCAGAGAAATCGTTACTGATTTAGAATAATTAAAGTTATCATAAAACGCCATATACATATTATCATATATGTATGTATAATACATAGTATAATGGTCCTTACCACGAAAATAGCGAGAAGGAGGAAAATGTCCGAGAGAACGATCGTAATGGTGCAACAGGTGATAGAAATTTTATATACTGGAAAAATTGATATAATTAAATTAATAAAAATGGATTCAATGTAAATTGCGATTATATGTGAACATACATATAACTTTAAGTTTTAAAGGGGGAAATTCTTACAAGTAGTATAAACTTCGCACTTGGACTTGTAGTTGGAAAATCGTGGGCTGTTCTTGCTGCAATTGTACGTGATCACATAGCACTTGTCGTAATCAGAGAGATTCTGGGCACATGCCTCCGCCGTGGGAACGGCATCCAGGTTATACGTGAGATGTGCAAATGCCATTATCTGGTAAAATATTGAGGACAAGAGAACGTAATTTAAAAGGTGTAAAATCAGCAAATCGGACTTCTGGCAAAGCATTGGTACATATAGGTGAACATAGGTGTACATAGGTGAGATGGGAAAGATTTCTGTCAAAATGTGTTCAGATGAAAAAACAATTTTGGGAATTCGTGTAAAACAAAATTTTTCCTTCACAATTCATAATGTATTTAAATGGAGAAAGTGATGAGGAGTATTTTAAATATTATAATATCCATTTACAAATCTATTCTGGCGGAGAAATTACAATTACTATTGTGGTAATAAAAAATATTTCCTCCTTCACCATGTACTCTGCCGGTGAAAGAACAATTTTGGGAAATTAAAAAACACAAAATCATTCCGAATATATCATAATAGGTATGCAGGTATGTATGTATGTATAATATTCTAATTGGGAAAGTAAATATGGAGAATTACTAGTTTAAAAACGACTTCTTCGCAATGTTGTTTAATGGAGAAAATCAACTTCTAAAATTCTAAAAACAAACATTTCCTTTCAAATAAAATGTATTTTAATAGAGAAATTAGAGGGTCATTTTGTACAAATATTTTTGCAATGCTTTCTGTGATGGTGAATTACAGAAAGTAAATTTTCAGTATTGTGAAAAAATACTCCTTTACAATCCTGATTTCTAATGGAGAAAGTTCTGGGGAAAGCCATTTTTTTCGTGCTTCTTCTAATAGAAAAAGTAAACAAGAACTGTAAAAAACATATTTTCTTCACAATAATGCATTCTAATAAAAGAGAAAGTAAATTGCAAGGGATTTTTTAATCTAATACATAATATGTATACCTCCATCACAATGTTTTCTAATCGAGAAAATAAAACGGGAATGACCTTAATTATAATAGTATATACATATTATGTATTATTTTTAATTCGATCTGGCACCTCTTAAAAAAAAGGTTATGGTATACGAAGCTCAAAAGGATAATATATTCATTTAATGAAAAAAACCTTCAGTTTGGAAATCTTCGAACTTGAACCGTTTTGAAAATCTGCCTTCATTACTCCATTTCTCTTGGTCAGCCCAACGAGTCCCCATTTTCCCGTTATTTAACAGATAACAGACATTTCTTTGTCAACTTCAAAAGAATGCTTTTTAGGCACTTTAGGCAGACTGCTTTTTTAAAAACAATGTTTTTTAGACAGACTGTTTTTTTTAGAAACAATGTTTTTTAGACGTTTTTTTTAAAAAACAATGTGTTTTAGACAGACTGTTTTTTTAGAAACAATGATTTTTAGACAGACTGTTTTTTTAGAGGGAATATTTTTTTTAGAAAGAATGTTTTTACAGTGAATATTTTTTTAGAGAGAATTTTTTCTTAGAGAGAATTTTTCCGTTCTACGTAGATCGTGTCGGTTGAATGATGGCCGGTACTATAAAATACGTACATTTACCGTACATTTAATTTCCCAAACACTTACAAAAGTGAGGAGAGCAATGGCGAGACAACAGCAGCGCAGATTACAGGCGGAGCAGCACCAGCAACCACAAGGATTAAATCGGAGCCGACATCGATGCCGGGGATCCGGAGGTTCCACGGGCGGGGGCGCTCCCTCTGGCGGTGGCGGTAGAGGTGGATCCATCTCCTTTTTCCCCGAATTCAAGCTCCTTTGAGACTCCTTGGAGGGCGTGGGGGAATTTGGTCTATGGGGAGTAAGCAATGACGAGGACTTGCTGGTGTCCTTCCGGGCATTTTTATCCTCCGGAGAACTCGGCCCCGATTTGGGGGGATGGATACTCTTTCGCTTCCCCGCCTGTGCCTCCTGACCCTGCCGGGTCGCTCCTGTGGCTGTCCCAGGGACGGGCTTGCTCGGTTTCCTGTTCCCTATTTTCGAATATTTCCTTGGGGAACTCCGTCTCTTGGCCCCTGCCGTGATTTTGAGGACGGGGATGGATGCCAACTCCTTCAATTGACTTCCTAAGCTCAGGTCCCCATCCCTGGTTTCGTCGGAGCCATCGGACCCATCAGTTCCACTGAGCTTCACCCAGCTCTCCTTCTCCCCCGTAGGGCTGGTCGGCTTCTTTTTTCCCACCTCACTGGTCTTTGGTCGGTGACGGGAGTGCTTGTGATGACGATGACGGAGTTTCTTGGGTACGTTTTTCTTGTGACTCCCCATTTTTTTTTAGGATTTTAGATTATAGAGGGAGAGCATTTGGCGAACATTTTTGAAGATGTGTAAATCATTGACTCTGTCTGAAGTTTGTTCTGACTCTGAACCTGCACCTATATGAAAGGGGAATCAGAAAAATATAACAAAATCATAGCACTAATAACATAGAGCCGAACCGTTGTATTTTAAGTTTGAATTTCACGGTTCACGGTAACTCCGAAACTTACGAAAGGGCGATGGATGAATCATGACTATTATTTATTATGTACATATCATCATGCTGATAATTGATGATCATGTCATCAGTCGTCGTCATCATGTGTGAGACGGGACACAAAAGTACGGCTACGGGAGACCTTGACCTCGCCTCGCCTATTATGTCGCCGTCGCCGTATATGTTGTGTTTGTAAACGTAAGCGATGTAAATTTTAATCTGTAAACTTGTAATGTAAACATTGGAACTTGGGACTTGAATGGAATATGGAATGTAATTTACATGTAACCTTAAATTAAACCTTAGTCGCCGTTTAAGATTAAGAATTAAGAATACGTTCTCAGGGAAAAAGGTGGATTGTGGATCGGAAATAATTCCGATTTCTGATCAGATTTCGGAATATCAAAAATCGGAATCGGGAAATCGGAATAAGAAAGACATAAAAGACATAAACAGGAATAATAATTAATAATAATTATTATCATTCTTTAATATTTTTATTCCTCTAATCCGTCTAATCATCTCATTTCGGATCTCGAAAACTCGATCTCGATCCCGATCCCGATATGCAGATAAGCGGACAGCGGACTAAGCTGAAACTAATAAACGGTAACTAATAAACCCTACAATGAACAGAGAACCGGGATGCCAGTGCCATATGCCATCGCCATGCCATGCCGAATTTTGAGTATAAGGAAAATGGAAAATTGTACATATAATTAATTGTCTGTATAATTTCAATTTCAAGTCCAAGTTCTCGTTCCCACCACATGGACTTATAAATACATAAATAAAATATTATATTTATATGCCCGCCCGGGAGAGAGAGAGGAGGGACGCGTTCATTTATGCTTACTGTTTACATGATTAAGTCTCAGGAATTATTTTAATTAATTATTAATTAATTAATTAAATTATATGTAATATGTACCGTTTATTGTGATGTATGTATAATAATTGAATAATGTTCATATATACATATACCAGTTTTGATTTTTGATGACAATCACACCTTACACGATGACAAAAAAATCTATGTATTTGTTTGGCTTACCTCACGAAATTGTTATGGTCCTGACATTTTTAATCCATGACATCAACATCTCGTATAATGTATACATGAAAGATGACCATAATTTAATAATTACTGCAATTAAAACGAGGAGAACAATTTACGGAAAAATTATCACCAGAAACGGATGAAAGCAAACGAAAAAATAGTTATGTACATGGTTTTCTCCTATAAAAGCTATTATTAATAATTATTATTATGTGATGGTACAAAATGACAAAAATAGAATATCAATCAATGAAGGCAAAATTGGAACGTGGCAAGCGGAAATCGAGAGAAGCCAGACATATTCCATTATCCAACGTTTGTGAAGGAGCTCTTGGAACACATGAATGAGAGCACCCTGTATACATACCTATGCGTATTTCCCTTGCAGAAGAAACGATCCGTAAGAAAAAATATTGCTTGGCTAATAAGTTTTTATTTTTATTCCTTTGCCCTGTATAAAATGCACAACTGAATCTGTATATAGGAAATAGGAATGGAAAACCGTGGTCATGTTGATCCCATTTAAAATGGCCTTGCCAAGTTTATTGACCCTTGTGGAAACGCATTTTTGACCACGTTCATTCTCATTAACGAAAGATTTGTCATTGATATGTATACAAAAGCATCGCTGTATACAACCGATGCATTTTTTCTTATAGGGAAATTGGATTAACCAAGGAATTATGAGTCATCGGTCCCGAATATTTCTTTTTACTCCTACTTTTTCCCAACTTTAAGCCCTTTCGATTGTGCCAAAATAATAGTCGCATTCTCCTGCTCTCAAGTCTCAAATACCAAAATAACCTGTATTAAATTAAAAATTACCAAAAAGCTGATATGTTATCTGTAGTATAGCAACGTGCATGTACAAGTCCGCTGTAGACTCCCCATTCCATCCTTTTTGGTAGTCAGAAGGGGAAGAGAGGCTGAATGATATGATTTAGTGTGCATAATGACTGTACAACGCCTTCACCAAAAGAAAAAAAAAAGGCATTAAAAGCAAAAGTGTCACAAGACTGTAATTGTTACATTTTTGTGCTACACGTTTCTTCGTATAAATTCTATATACATATACCAAATACGAAGAGTGTAATATGCATGGATTGAGAGAGGAAAAAGTGAATGGGATATGGTTGATTAGACGAGCCAAAGGATGTATTTAGTTCCAATAAAGTTTTTTTTATATACACAACAATTTCGTTGACGACTTTTTGCAGTGTTTTTGTTGTTAAAATAATACGTATAGGTACATTTTGCCTTGCGAAACAATGCTGGCTGAATTGTGAGAGACGCAGTTATAGCCGCAGACGAAAAAAAAAAAATTGTGCGTGAGAAATTTTACTTGTAGACATCAAAATTAAAGGTTTTTCTATTGCACCAAACACCCTTTAACTCTATAAATGTACATATTTTTTAGGTCCCGAAATGTATTAATGGCATTTTATTTACGTGGAAATGAGTAAGACGGCTTTCAAAGCGCCCCAAAATATAAATCCCTAAATAGGAATGAATTTGCTGCATTTTTCGTAAATGAGCGAATCGGTGCTACAAAGAATTGGAAGCGAGGAGGCAATGATGCAGTCAGTTTCTGATAGTGCATTGTGCATTATCATATCAGCATTACACAATATCTCATCATCTTTTGGTACCAAAAAAAAAAAATTTCGCGATGCGTTGAAACTGGTAATCTGGTGAATGGCTCTTGAAAATCCTCTCTGATTGTTGGGGACTACAAATAGCCGGCGAATTTTGGTGGAGATCATCAGTCAGCTTCTCGACTTTGTTTGGAATAACCAACTTCAACCAAAAGAAAATTTCAAAATTTTCCGTTTTTTTGTTTAAAAAACACTGAAATAAACTCGAAATGGCCGCTTTCGCTAAAATTGCTGCTTTTCTCCTCTTTGTCGTCGTTGCTACTCTCACCGTTTCGCAGACGGAAGCCGGCTATCGCCGTCGCCATTACGGGGGCTATGGACATGGCGGTGGCGGTGGCGGCGGACATCGTGGCTATGGCTACCGGGGTTGAAGTAAGAATTTTAAAATTTGTACCATTTTATTTCAAAGTGTAATTGTTTTTTTTTAAAATGCGTATCTTTTGCTTTCCCTTTGTTTTTCAAAAGTATCTCATTTGTTGCTCAAAAATTTTCGCATTGCAGAAACTGCAATTTTTACTATACAATGTATTTGATTAAAGTACACTCGGTCTAATCAGCAACTATAACATACAATTTGGTGTTTCAAAATTTTAGCTTTTTTAAAAAACGACTAGTTTGATTCTAGTTTTTTTTTAGATTCTAGTTTACCCATGTAGAAAATTGTTTATCCCCGAAACCAAATTTTACACCGTAAATAATGCCATGGATTTTTTTTTCTACTTTCAGAAATCCCAAATTTTTGTCGTCCTTTCTGCAGGAGCCGTCCGTCCACAAATCTATCCTTGCATTCTGTCTCTATCTACCTTTTAGTATACTTTAAATTTTCAAAAAACCGTTCCAGAAGAGCATAAAAATATTCACACCGCCATTGGAATACCGGAAAACAACTGGGATTCAACGGAGCCCCGAGGATTTTTAATGCTTGATCAAAACATCCAATTACACGGGACGGGGATTTTTATACACAGAGGAAGAATATTTAAAAAATATTCCTATTGTAGACATTTTTTGGGAAAAATTCACTTTGTCCTGTACGACTTAATTTTCCTTATTAATTGTCTACTTACAATTCTTTATCTATAATATATATTTATATAGCTATTAGGCACCTATCCCTATTGATATAGAACTACTACATACAAACTTTCCCTTTGGCAAATTAGCGTTATATCAATTTGTGTTTCAGCTATAGGCTATAGTTCTACATCATATTGTCTAATATATAGATATTATGTGTACTTATTAAAATAATAATTAAGTAATGATTAATGGTACTCTAATCATACATTTTAGGATTATACCTACAATAATTAGGGATGTGGACGGTTCCAATAAAACTCTAGTATTTTGAAATGTAAAATGAACTCTTGTCAAGTAATTCATCAGCATATTTGTATCCATTTAATTTAATGCACGCACCATGACCTGGCATTTAAAATCAGACGCATAAAAAAATCATTCATTTTTGTCTTCCTATTAATTTACTAGTAATACTTGTGTGAGTCTCATTATTGTTTTTTTTTCGAAAGTTACTCAAACGACCACATTAAAAACCATTTCTGAAAAAAAGCCCGTAAGTTTCTGCAAAGTTGATACTTTAAAATAGTTTAAATATCAATTAAAAAATACTTGAAAAGTACATTTTTGCATTTTAAATAAATAATTTAATTTTTGCATTGTAAATAAATAATTTAATTTTTGCATTGTAAATAAATAATTTAATTTTTGCATTAAAAATACATTTTTTGGGGGGACTCCTGACCTTTGCCCTTCTGTACATACCTGATCAAATTATCAGATATCTTCTCCTTTTTCCTTTTAGCAAATCGGACTTCAACCGCTTTGCTTCTTCCTTCACAACTAATATAATAATTTATTAATTTATCTATAGTTTATATGTATATTTGTATATGTATTATGTACGTACACATGTTTCACCGCTATATGCAGAATGAGCTTTTTCGTAGCAAAAGAAAAACAGGGAGAAGAGAAAAAAGGGAATTTTTTGATACAACAAAAAAAAATCGAAAATTCCTATTGGTCCTTTGTTCTTCTCTTTGGTGTCGTTCGGTTCGCAGAAAAAAAACGTAAAAAAAAACTCTCGTCTGCAATAGGCCAATAGAATAAAAAAAACTGCTGTACTATACGTATTTTTATGTTTTTTATATTCAACATACTCCCAATGCCAAGCATTTTTGTATGGTGACCCGAAGAGATGAAAAGCACCTAGGTATTTATGTATCTAATATAATATGTATATTATATGTAATATGTGCTATAAAAGAAATACGAATATTCCATTTTTTGCTGTTCGGAAAAGAACTGTGTTAAACATTGGAGAAAATGCATTTTTTTATCAGTGATTTTACCATTTTTTTTTATCTCCCACAACAATTGTGCATTTGAGGGAACACTTTTTTCATCTCACTTTTAACTGCCGTCGTGGCGAGTGTAGCAAATCGTGTTTTTTTTTACTACAAAGATGTCCCGTATTTTAGTTTTTATTAGAGATCTTCGTCCATTTCCGGCCAGTTAGAATCGTTTTTATTTTAATAAGTCAGTGGTCAGTACTTGAAAGAGTGCAGTCATACATATTTTTTGGGTTAGACATTACAAAATCATATTTCAAAACTTTATCCACGTCAGTTAGAAATGTTCATAGAAATCAAGTGGAGTAGAAAGGTCTAGAGGTCACTGAAAACGGGAGAACGAAAATTCTCTTGGTGATCCAGTTTTTTTTACTAGAAGTTTGGTGCGTCTCCGACATTTGTACGGAGGTTTGTAGCTGCTATTAGATGTAAAAGAACCCAGTGTTTTAACTCTGTAGAAGAAAATCATATCGATGTGACCGACTGCGTGAATCAAAAGTAAGACATAATTAATGCATTAATACATATATTGATTTGGTAGTTGTGACTTAATATGTTTTTTGTATGTGCAAGATCAAAGTAAACGATTGTGTTAAGGAGTGATGATGATTGATGTCGATGTGAATGAAATTGTTAACTATTAACAAAAGGTACACATACAGGATCGAAGCTAAAATGATGACGGATTTTCATCTTGTTTTCAGGTCAATCTTGGTATAGCGTAGATCTGTTTGAAAAGAGGACGTTAGGTGGACGACCCGGGAACTTTGGTCACTATAAGGGTTACTATAAGGGTATCGGCAAATTATTGACGCCATGGAAAGTTTTCCTCTTCAAAATCCTGGGGACTTGTTGATCAAGGGTCTATGGCAGAAGTATGGACAATCCATGATGATGAAGTCAACGAATGAGTTGTTTCGGTATCCACAGATTTAACTTTTACCTTTTAAACATAATGTGTGTACATGAATATGTAGTTTACATTTTAGGACGTGGTACATGTGTATGTGTCGATCTGTCGACAGTGTTAAACACCTTGGAGAATGACGAGCTGTTGGAATCAGATCAAAAGCAATTACAAAAAATTCGATTACCACTTACCGCAATGATTTTTTTCATGTTTTCTCAGGCCCACTGAAGATGTGAACGGCTGTGAAGGCCGTCCTTTATCAGCTCCTCTCGACATCCCTCTGGATCTTTCCTGCTCAGCTAAAAAGTCTTTGGCGGCTAAGGAGGATGGAAATGATAGTACAAGATCAAGATCTGGGGACAGTATCTGTACCAACGACTCCAGTTATTCCAGTAGTAGTAATAATAACATCACAGAAGACATTACGGTCCGGTATCTCCCAGTGCCGGATCATATTCTTCAGCAATATTACGTAACTCCTAGTGTCGGGAAAAGAGCCGTGAGTCCCATTGCCAGGAGATTGGGGTCCAGCTTTGGCAATGCTTTTGCTTCAAGTAATGGTTGTATCACGGGAGCAGTTCAGCGACAGCCGAGACTATTGGCAGGAGAGAGGAGTTCCATTTTTGCCACCATGAAGTTCGAGGTAGGGGGAACATTTGCCTTTAATTGTGCCCAGTGCCCTAGGAATTTTGACTCCGAAGAAGAATTAGAGTTTCATCTGCAGTTCCACAAGAGTCGACCTCTACAGAATAAGGCAGGAAGAAATGGGGCAAGAACGATCATGGGAAACGATGCAAATGTGACCATTACTCCAGCTATTGCTTCGTCCACAAGTACCATGAACGGGAGTGGCAGAGCGACTATTTCGACAGGGAAAGGCAAAGATAACGATCGGGTACTAGAGGACATGGCCGTCAGCCCTTTGTCAAAGTGCTTTCAGACTACTTTGTGCTGTATCTGTGGGAAAGATTGCCACAACCGTAAGTAATTCTTATGGTTAAAATTATTTTTCGTCTAGTTTTATACTGTAAGTATTTAAAAAAAAAAGTATTTATGTGCTTGCTTTCGTTTTCTCTCTTCTCAAAGGCTCTTAAATCTCTATAAAGTAAACTGCGATGTTTTTGTATGTATACACGTAATAAAGTATTAACATTTGTTTGCAAAACAAATGTTCATTTTCGTATGTATTTATTGTAGAGGACCATTGAAAGGTTGCTAAGAAATGTATTTTTTACCAGTAATTTTGCAAACGTACATGTTTGCAACAACACTAATACACTTTATTCATAGATATTTGAAAGAACCCGGTGTCTTAATGTGTGTGTTTTTTTGTACAGAAAGCCAGTTACGAAATCACTTGAGAGTGCACACGGGCGAACGACCATACGCATGCAAAATATGTTCGAAAAGCTTTGGTACTTCTTCCAGCATGAAAAGACATGAAGCCATTCATGATCACAAACTCGCTTCGGCTGCTATTGACGATAGCACCTTTAGATGTCCCGACTGTGGAAAATCTTTTACACAGGAGTTCGCCCTCAAGATTCATTTCACCAAGCAACACTTGGCCAAGAAGAAATCCAAGGGCTCTGCGCACGATGGTTCAACCAAGCATAGTTCCAAAAAGGAGCGCCCGGAGCGACGTAATAGTACTGGTAACAATGGTATGAAATCAGTGGCTACAGGACATAAATTAGCAACTTCGGTTGCTACAGGAAATTTAGCTACAACTACGGTTATTACTGGAAATAAATTAGCAACAACGTCCGTTTCAGCCACGGTAACGCAATCGGTCAGAGGTATGGATGTTCAAAGCGGTAAAATCAATATACCAGCAGCGTCCAGGAAACCATTGTTGTTCAGAGCTGCCAAGACTGAACAAGTGAAATCAGAAATGAGGGCTCGAGCAGCTGGACTTCCTCTATTGAAACCTCCTAGGCACGGTTCCACCTGGATCTCCACTCCATCGGGAGAAAAAATGGTTTTTCGCTGTACACAATGTCCCAAAGGATTTTACTCCCCGAAAATCCTCCAGCTTCATCTCCGGTCTCATTCTACAAAGAAAGTTGTGAAGGAGAAGTTTCCCTGTCATTCCTGCCTCAAAGTATTTCCGTCAAGGCTTACTCTCACAAATCACATCAAACGAAACCATGCACTCGAGGGCAATGGTCACAGTCCTGACATAGTAGATCATGGAAAGAGTAGTAGTAGCAGCTACACAGGCGGAAAAAAAGCCAATACTAATCAAGAAAAACCACCCAAGGGGTTTGCAATATTCCGATGTCAATACTGTGAAAAGACTACTGGGAGCATCAAGTATTTGAAGATTCATGAGAAACTACACACTCAAGGAAGGCCCTACTGTACAATCTGTGAGCTAAATTTTGCTACAAAAGGGTGTTTGAGCCGTCATCAACAAAAATTTCACGAAGGTAGCGCTTGCGATATTAATAGCTCGGATTTTGCGGAAGGTCACACCCCATGGTAGACGTTGCGTTGTGTGGATTGGTTTCTATGATTTTCAGTTCAATAGTAATATTTAATATTGTTTGCCATGAATGCTCCTCCACTGCATATTTTTCATTGTTCATTCTTC
Organism: Disparrhopalites patrizii; assembly: GCA_034698585.1. Taxonomy (NCBI): domain Eukaryota; kingdom Metazoa; phylum Arthropoda; class Collembola; order Symphypleona; family Sminthuridae; genus Disparrhopalites; species Disparrhopalites patrizii. The sequence continues at coordinate 12,587 of JAQGBT010001137.1, forward strand.
GGCTACTTTGTTGTTCACTAGTAAACTAGTAATGCAGACACGTTATATATGTACGTAAAAAAATCACTGTTACTTGTTCATTCTGTACACGAAATGTTGTGTCCGAAGACGGAAAAACTTCTGCGTTTCAAGAAAACATATCATGCAATAGTTATTAATGTGTAAGTATGTTGATGTCCAATGGTGTATTCGTGTATCTCCCTTTAGATAACTCTGCCATCCACTGCACTGCATTACTTATTTTTATGTTCACAAGAAAACTACTCATTTCACATCTTGTTACATTATATAACCTAAATAAGTTTTCACTTGAAATGTTCGTTGTTATTGTTCTTCCTTTATTTGTGGATTGTGTATTGGCGAAGATTTCAATGTAAAGTGTTTCATGAAGGTTTGAACTAATATAAAAATGTTCACACGTGTTTATTGAAAAAAAGTTGCACCGTCGGCAATTGTATTTCATTAGGATGTTTGTTAAAGTGATATGTTCTTCCAAAGTATTATCTAATGTTACATAATAATTTATACATACCTACGTGTAGGTTGGCAGTTGACACTTTCGTACGTATCAGTGTCATTCATGTAAAAAGCTACAATTTATTATTACTGTCAATCTAATGTTTTTAGTTGTGTTGTGTTAGATTAGATACGTTAGATTAGATCGTGTTAGATCAGCATCACCAATTAAATCACAGCTTCTGTATCCTACCCTGATATAGAAAACTGACTACGTAACGACAACTAATGGGACATGATGCTAAGATATTGATATTACAAATTACAAATCACTTGAAATCAAAACAATGCCTGTTAGAAACAAAAGTAATGCCAACTAACGTCACATTAACAGAAATAACAATTGGTCATTTCGTCGGTGTAAGTGTATAGGGTATAGTATACATACTTGTTTTATACGTTATTAGTTATCATTGAACATGTGGCGTAGTTATTAGCTATGTATGTTTGTGTGTGTATTATTATTTACTTTGTTTTAATTATATCATCTGTGCATAGTGCATACACATCATTGATCCAAGATACAAGATACAACTTGTGTTGAGTATCCTCAATAGTCAATTGTGTAAGAAAGTTGTAACTTGTAGATGACCACATCAAAATATGTACCTACCTAAATTATTATGGCATCCACCTGCCTCCATGCTGATAGTTGTAAAAATAATTAGTTCAGCAATATTGTAACTAATACTATAGTCTATAGTACGAGTGAATAGTAAATGCTACAGACGTGTGTATGTAATAAGTATTGTAGTAAAGTAGGAATGTATACATAATAATAATCTATAATATACATACATGCATTACACGTATGCCTACTATTTGTAGCTTTCGTATAGCATCGGTAATGGTGATTGTAATTGTTGGTTTCGTAAATTTTATTATTGGGTACTTTTTTAATCTTTATCTTTATCTTTTATTTAATTTTATGGTTCAAGGTGTACTAAAAAGAATCGTGGACTCGTGGAATGGAATGGAAATAGTGGAAACAATAATAAATACTTAATAACATTTTTAAGGTACATACAATCGGTTTTTATCGCTTACTCTCTATCATTATCATTCATGTAAAGGCATAAATGTAAGTGTATGTATACTGATATACTGAATACCGTACAAATTTTACAATACAAAATACATACTAAATAACAAAATACTACTACTGGTAATATCTTTGTAATGAGTATTAATGACTCCAGGAAAAAAGCAATGACAAAGAATGCATATCTACGTCATTTGTTATATTTACATTAACCATATTTACTGGTAGATTTAGACATCTTTTTTTTTAGGATCAAGCAATTATCTATTTTCATTCCCCGCCCCAGCCTGAAGAAATGTCCAAGTCCCGAATGATGAGACTCTCCCACTCCAAAATAAGATTTGGACTAGGTCCCTGACAATGAATTCCGCCCTCCCCCATCCTCAAATTCCGTTCTTCTACCTCCACCAAGAATTCCTCAAATTCCCTCTTACTCAGTGCCCACCACGCCAAATTGCCGAGGCGTGTGAGGTCCAAACAGTGGCCGAAAATGGCTCGAGCCGACTCAATACCCAAATTGCAGGTGGTCTCCCTCTTCCTCCCACCGTGATCACTGTGTTCTTCCACTTCTTCCCCGTCGGATTTTTGGATGTTTCCGTCCAACGGTAATTCAAAGTTATCCACTAGTTCGTAGGTGGAAATGGTGGTGGGTTTCTTTGGTGACACGTGCTGGACAAGCTTATCCCGGATGACCCTCAATTCCGCCGGACGGCTCCTAGATGGGTTCAAAGGGGCTTCATCGGCATTATTGCTCGAATCCACGGGTTTGTGCACTTTCCCCGATTTTAGGAAGGAAGGAACAATCCAAAGTTCCCGCCATCCCGGACTACTCACGGAGGATTTGACCATCCGAATGAACTCCTGGTCACTGAGGGTCCCGTCCTTCACCCGGATTTTGATGTATTTGAGGTTCGGACAATGACATAGGAGGGACAGGATCGTGTCGGGGGCGGCGATGGTGTCCAGCTTCAGGAGATGGGCCAAGGACGATGACGTTGGGGGTGGTTTCTTCCAACTACCCTCCAATGGAGCCACTAGAAACTGGTTGAATCATGTCTCGTTTTTATTTCATTTTATTTTTATACGTAGGTACATAGGTACATATGTATGTTGTATGCATTATGTATATAATAAAAGTAGGAATGGCAACGATCCGATTTGATCCAAAATTTTTAGTTCTATTCGTTTCAAAGCCCGAATCGGATCGAAATTTGCAATTCGATCCGATTCATGATGCAAATTATTCGATCATGCCAATTGCATCGAATCATTCATGATTCATGATTCAAACGATCCGAAATATGCATTACATATACATATTATTGCGACTTGCGACACATTTTTTTCAATGCTTGCAATTGCTTTGCAAAGCATTAATGAGATCTAATAATTTGTCACTTCAAACAAATGCATGTAACCTTGATATAATATTTACCGTTCATTTTTTGCTGCAATATTTTGATGGTTATTGCTCTGCTTCGGAAGAATATTCAAACATTTTGTATTAAATAATATATCGAATGAATCAAATCTTGGTTAAATTCTATTACCCGATTTACGTCTCGAATCTAATAATTTGATTGGATTCACGGGTTCACATCGAATCACAATTTCAAGTATTTGAATTAAATCGAATCAGACAGAAAATCTGATTCATAATCGAATCGTTGCCATCACCGCCACTAAAGAAAAGGGTAAGAATATGGGATAGAATCTTAAAAACTCTTATTTTTTTTAATAATATGTACCAGTATCCCAGGAAGCGTTCCGGCAAGATGCCGGATACTGATGGAAAAGAGGGAGTAGAGGGATGACAGAGACCCCCGATCAATGATGACCTCCCCCAAGATTTTCTTCTCATCACTCGCCGCCGTGATAACTGCCGAGATGGGATTCATCGGATGCTTGGCTTTGATGTCCGCACTGAGGAACTTGTCCGCATTCCGGATGCACACGTAGCAATTCCTCCAGATGAAGCCGTCGCAGAAACGGGAGAACTGGACGGAGGCCTTGGTGCCCACGAGCCTTTGGAACTGAACCTCATTCTCCCCACTCTTCCCCACGTTGTGGATGGGACAGGTGATGTCGGGCTGTGGTTTTTAAGGAAAGCATCATTACTGTTACAAAAAGAAATTTGGGCTCCATGTATTTTATTGTGCATGTAATTTTTTTTTTCCGGATTTAACAGGTTAAAGAGCGAGGACATTGTCAAGGTGGTAGTGCAGACTCTCACTCTTGTTCAATGCATACAAGATCAAGTTAAAAATTGGTTGTCTGAATAATATACCGCACCAGCCTGTGTCCGAATTTGAGCTTAAAACCAGTAAAAAGCTGTATACATAATATATGCATACTTATATATGTATATGTTTTTATCCTTGTCAGGTCATTGTGTTTCAGAGGTCAAAGCAGATGGAAGAAATAGTGGTCCGGTCCACTTCATGTTGTTGGAAGTTGGAATAAACGGCAAGAAGTCTTTTATATGTTGCTCAATGTCAGTGATTTTTTAATTACTTGCTTTTTCAGTAATGCGTAATGACGAAAATATTTCTTTTGTCGTAAATAAAAAATCCTTCAGTTAACTACCATCATCTTTTTTTGACATTATAATTTTTGTTAAATAATTTCCTGTTGTTTCTAATTAATAAATACTTTGTTTTAATTACTATTAATATTGTACGAGGTACGAGTATCAATTACCATAATTATTACTTACAATGTATTTCAATTTACCAGCAAAGATAATACACCAATAGGTTATAAGAACTAAAAACCAACCATTTGCAAGTTCTTTCAGCAAAGAATACATTGTTTTGTATGTATAATATTAATGTGTATCTTATAGAATATTAGTGTAACACAGCTATAGCTATATGGCGAATATTTTCAGATCTGAAGTATTAACCAAATCTGAAGCATTAATTTTTTTTTTAATAATAGATAGTAAAATTAGTAAATTACTTTTTCCCTTCCTTTATTCGATTCGAATGAAATGGCGTAATTAAAATGCTGGTAGATGTATAAATTGTAATTACTAATTACTTTGTTACAATTAAGCATTAATAATAACAGGAATCAACGATAAAACACAAGAAAAATCGGTGTACAAATGAAATAAATCCAATATTGAAACCCAAAAATACAATTCCTATAAAATGTCACTTGTCACGCTTATACATATTATGTACATAATACAACAGTAAAATCAGTATCGATGTTGAAGATCACACCTTTGGAACGGAAACATTGGAATTAAAAGGGCAAAACTCACCTCCTGATGAAAGAAAATGTGGTGCCCGAAGGAATCATGGTCCGCAATATGGAAAACCCTCTGGAAGACATAGGCCTCCGGAAGGAAATTGAGGAGTCTGCGCACATAGTAGTTGGCCTTGGTGTAGCTGTAATCCACATACTCCAGATTGTTGACCACCTCATTTAAATAGTCCATATTCCGGGGTAGCCAACAGGCCAACATGCACGTGCTCGTATTCTCCTTCGCATTCCTGATCAGAAGCAACTGCATCCCCTCATTGGTCACCTGAGGGGACCCACTCACGTCCAAGTGCTTCAGATTCATGTGACTCTGCCCCACCGCTTGGAGGACATTGTCATCCGCCACCCTCTGAAGGACGAGCTTCGTGAGGAAGGAATTTGTTTTCAACGCATACGTCCGCGTGCCAAAGCTTCCGGAGGGGTTGAATTTATCTTGGTACTTCGTCAGGCATTCCATGATGTCCGGGTGAATCTCCTCGTCATAAGGCTTCCTCTTCTGGCCTTTCTTCCCGGACATGACCTCCGCGAGATCGAAGGTCTCTTCCCTCAATGACCCCTGTAAAGGATCAGTTTCCCGGATTTCTGTCCCATCCGGGACTTTCTCGTTGTCGGAGGTCCCAATTAGGGGCTCTTCGTCGGGGTCTTCTGGGCCCTCTGGATTGCTCCCACCGCTCCCATCCAATTCAAACATGTTTTCTGACATGAGGCCGAGGATGGAGGCGGGCTCCAGACGCCAGCCCAGCTTACTTAATGTTAATTGAACTGTGCTTTTGATGCACTCCGTTCCCGTGTGGAATTCCGCCTTCACTATCTTCGTGGGTCTCCCTGGCGGGGCCGTTAGGGGAGGCGGAGCTATGGCTTTGGCTGCAAGGCCACTTTTTGTGGCCGTGAGCTCCCTCACGGCCTCTTTCATGATTATTGAAGCAGCCGTAGAGGGCTTGGAACTGGAACGAGGATGTCTTAACCTGCAGTTGACCCAAAGAGCAAGATGTTAGGCAGTGTCGTGTCTGTGTCAAGTGTGTCATGTCATACGCATGCGGAAATTAAAAGCGCTCCGAGGTCTTGTTAGAAGTATTTGCGAATTTTGGAAGCGCTGCAGGTAGGGATGACAACGATTCGGTTCTGAATCGGATTATTCGATTCAAGTCGATTCGATTACAGTCGACTGTCGACTCTCCCTCTATAACGGTGTACCAAAAAACATTCATACATTTAACCGTTATAGCGAATAACCGGTATACGGATTGACGCAAAATCATTATGGAGAAAAATATTTAATGGCGGGGGATTCAAAATTAAGAAAAAACTGTTATAGAGAGAGAAATATGCGAAGGCGTGGCCTAAAACCGTTATAGGGAGCGAATGGTGAGGGGTTCAAAACTTCCCCGTTATAGGGAGAAACTGTAATAGAGAAAACCGTTACAGAAAGCGAATTAAGCATAGCAAATCTCTCGAGCGGGTTTGTGAACACCGTTATAGTGCGAAAACCATTGTAGGGAGGCCCGTTAGAGAGAGAGATCATTCGATCCGTTATTTCATACAAAATGTTTTGGTTATACTTCCGAAGCAGAGCAATAACCATCAAAATATTGCAGTAAATTTAAAAAGACGATAAATATTATACAGTGGAGTCTCTATATAACAAGTCTCTTTATAACAACTATTTTATGTAACAACAGTATTTTTCCAGCCATTCGTACATGTAAGGTGTATATTTATTGTTCTACATAACAACCTTTCCCTGTAACAATATTTTTTCCCTTCCATTCAGAGTTGTTCTATAGAGACTCCACTGTATCAAGACTACTTGTATATGTTTGAAGTTGCAAATGATTAGAATTCATTATATTCTTATTTGCAAAAAGTGAAAAAAATGTGTCGCTATAATATGTATATTTTTTAGATCGTTTGAATCATAATTCGATTCAATCCATGGCTTGAATCGAACTGAATCGAATCGTTTTTATCGTGAATCGGATCGAATTGAGAATTTTGATCCGATTCGGGCTTTGATACGAATCGAGCTAAACATTTTGAATCAAATCGGATTGTTGCCACTTGCCATCCCTATAGCTGGCGGGATTTACTAATAAAAGTTGGCTCTTGGCTCAATTTTAGGGTATTCTTTTCCTTATGTTCACATGCGCAAGTCGCATTTGCAATCTAGTTTTACGTTTCAAAAGTTAACAATGAATTTAATAACAAAAGGATGACAAGCCTGATCTTCCCCGTCGGTTCCGAGTCCGGATCCAAGGTGACATTCCCATTGATAACAACGACCTCTTGGGGCTCCTCACTGAGTTGTTTCGTCAGTTTCTTGAGGAGCACGGCGAGGTCCTTCTCGTCCCTGTACAGCGCTGGCGCCCCTTTGCTCCCATTATTGTTCAAATCTGTCCGAATGCAGAAGACGGAGACGGAAGGTTGTCTTTGCTGGGGAATATTCTCCTTATTTCCAAGGTTACCACAAACCTTGGGAGGTCGGTAGGAATCCGGGCGAACATTTCCGGGGGGAAGTGCTTCCTCCAGCAAATCTCCTTCCTCGTCCCCTTCGTCTAACTCTATCTGTAGATTGCCTGTCCCCTCTTCCTCCCCCTCGAAATCCTCCTCCTCTTCGATGGTGCTCAATGTCCTCGTTTGAGCCGTCTCTGGAGGAGGCAGGGAAATCAGAACCCGAGAACGCCCGCCAAGATCCTCCCCCAGATCTTCTCCAGGTGGACATTCCGGAGATTTTGATAATGGCTTCTTCCTCCCCAGAACTTCTGGGACTTGAACATGTCCTTCTGCGGCAGGGATGTCCGACGTGGAGCAACTTACACTGCAATTGCTCACAGTTTTTTGGCAGCCCAAATCCACGTAAATCCCAGACTTGTGTGACTCCGAAGCACTCGGACTTCTCATGACCCGCCCGGATTCCTCCGGCTGCTGATCCCGTGGGGTCAACGTCTGGATATAATTGTTGTTATCCACACTCATCTTGTCCTCCCACAGGCCATTGGTATTGTTACAATTACTATTAGCATTATTCCCCGGTCCAAATGGTACCTGCGGCCATCTTTGCCCGAAATACGGATTATTCTGGAGGAAATGCATGGGCGCGGAATTCAGCATGCCTCCCGGCGGTGGTGGGGGTGGATGATGTTGTCCGGCATGGACGAAGGGAAATGTCCGACTGTAGCTACTATTGGCGGGAAAGGGCGAAGGGCATTCACCCCATAAATGCTGCCCCGTTGGGGGTTTGAGGACGAGCTGCTGATTCTTGCCTTCATTCTGGTCTTCAGCTGGTCCCGCCCCCTTCGAGGGCACTTTGGCACTGGACAAGATCCCCTTGAGCTGCTCCGAGTACTGCCGGAAGTTGGTGGTGATTTTGGATGGGTGGGGGTTGAATACACCCCCGCCAGTGGAGGTATTGTGCAAGAGGGGCACGACCCGCATGGGGACAATCAGGCCTCGGCTGTGATTGTTCTCGGCGAAGATAAAGGACTGCCCATCCCGTGTTTGGAACATCCGGTAGCGCTGGTCATCCTCATCACAGTAGATGGCGTTCAGCTCGTGGAATCTCCCATCCACAATGTCCTTCATGGTGGGGTCACTGGGTGAGATTTTGAGGACTGTGTACGTGTTGTTGTAGGTCATGCTCGGGGTTTGCGGGTGGGGACGCAAACGTCCACCGGCGCTTATCCGCTTCATTTTGCTTTGGAAACTACTAAGTTGGCTATATGTAACATAATTTATATGTAGCTCAAGAGCTGTAGCCTGTTTTAACTGTTTTCTATTTTCCCGTGTTTGTGTTTTTACATGTTTTATATATGTACATATGTCGTCAGTCGTCATGTGTATATACACAATGCAGTAATATGTTATAGTAATGGAGCACGTTATTATGTGTCACATTATATGTAATTATAAAGCTATACTAGACACAACCATACTTCCACACATCGGGATTTCGGGATTGAAAAGAGAATGTATTTTATGACGCTGGGATTCATGAGGCATGACTTTTTATAGCTTTACTAGTAGGCTCATACCGCCTACGGCGGCAATCGCGTGAACAGATTAAAACATTCAAATGGAGGTTCTGATATATCTCCAAGCATTATTATTGCTATCGACGTATGCCCATACCGCCTACGGCAGGAATCACGTGAACAAATTCAATTAGGTATTCTTAAATGGGAGTTAACATCTCAACACTCAACGGTAACTTTAGACAATGATGTGTTGCAATTCTAATTCGTATGTAGTCAATTCTGTTTATAACGGCATAGCAAGATGTAGGTGCATATAACAGTTATAACGAAAAACCGTTATAAGGAATAATGCAATAACCGTTATAAAGAAAACCGGTAGCTTGTGGGGTCTGAAAAAAAAGAGAAAACCGCAATAGTCAGAGAAACATTTGAAGGCGTGGTCTAAAACCGTCATATTAAAATGAACCGCGGGGGATTTAAAACATCAGAAAACCCCGCAAAAAGGCGTGGCCTAAAAATTGAAAAACCGCGGGGATTTTAAAATTTGGGAAAAATCGTTATAATGCGAGAAATATTTGAACGCGTGGCCTAAAACCGTTATAGTGAAAAACGATTAACCGCGGGGATTCAGAACTTCCCCGTTATAACAAAAAACCGTTATAAAAGCACCGCTATAACAACATAACCGTTATAAAACCACCGTTATAGAGTGATTTTAGCATTGAAAATCTCTCTGGGGGATTGGTGAACACCGATATAGCGCTAAAACGTTATAAAAACACCGTTATAACAACATTACCATTATAATACCACCGTTATAGAGTGATTTCAGCATTGAAAATCTCTCTGGCGGATTGGTGAACACCGTTATAGCGCGAAAACGTTATAAAAACACCGTTATAACAACATTACCATTATAAAACCACCGTTATAGAGTAATTTTAGCATTGAAAATCTCTCTGGCGGATTGGTGAACACCGTTATAGGGCGAAAACCGTTATAAAGAGGTCCGTTATAGAGAGAATTGACTGCACTTCATCATACGCATACAGTGGACTCTCTCTATAACAGCGTCCAAGGGAACCCAAAATTTTGCTGTTATAAAAGGAATGCTGTTATAGAGAACACAATTAACACGTATTCCATGTACAAGGTGCGGCGAAATTTCTGACGTTATTCAGAACATGCTGTTACAAGGGGTGCTGCTACGGAGAGACTCCACTGTATGTTGTGCCAGAAGCTTATATTTATGAGGCTTATGCTTATGATGCCGCGCGGAGGGGGAAAGTAAAAAAATCACGTGGCCACCGAACGACGGAATGATGGAATGACGGAATCACGGACACCGTGACCCGGGTTTTATATTTAATTCAGGATGTCAGGATAAAAGCACAACCTGGATGTAGTAGTAAGTAGTACTCACTACTCACAGTCACGTAAAAAAGTCAAAACTCAGAAGTCAGCGAGCAGTTTGGTCGCAGAAGGGGAACACGACCAAAATGCCAAAATCTCTACATCATAGCAATTAGCAATACAGCCTGGATTAAAATGGTTCACGGTAGAACACACAGCACGCAACGACACAAGTATTTCTAATGTCACTTTTGTAGGTCGGGTGACAATGTGATGATATTTTACGCAAACTATAAATATTTGGGCAGATGTATACTGTTCTGTTATCTTAAAAACTAAGTTACGTAGGGCTATCTTAGAAATATTCTTCGTCTTAAAGTCCGTTGACCAAATAATGCATGACAAAAACTGTAGTGCATCAAATAGGCTTACTTACACTACTTTCTTCCTATGTAGCTTTTTTGGAGTTATGCAAGACAGTCTATGATTATGATTTAACGAAAGATCATGTAACAAATTCAAAACTTCTGTCACTTTATTCTTACTACAAACTTGCACCACTTTTACGACATAATGTCTGGGCTAAATATTAAACTGGGTATCATTGCGATGCAAAACACTTCGAAATATAGTCTGACATTAAAATCACAAAGTACAGTAGAGTCTCTCCATAACAGCACCCCTTATAACAGCATGTTCTCCATAACATCACGAAATTCGCAGCACCTTGTACATAGAATACATAATAATTGTGTTCGCTATACATAGTAGCATTCCTTTTATAACAGCATTTGGGGTTCCCCCTGATGCTGTTATAGAGAGACTCCACTGAAATTTTTGATTTTACGCTTGCGTCTTTAATGGTGTGTGAGGTAATAATAAACGAATTTCTGAACAGGTTTTTTGTACTGAAAACGAAGGTCCTTTTTCGCTTGACGATTTATTCAAAGGATTAAACAACGCATCGTTTCCGCTTAGTTCCGTTCCGTCACCTTAAAGCCAGGAAGCACAAACTACATACAGTCGAACCTCTCTATAACGGGCTTCCTTATAATGGTTTTCTCTCTATACCGGTGGCTGAAAATGGTTCACTCAAAAACTTTCTCCAATTGTTAACATAGAAATTTCTGTTCCCTATAACGGTTTTTCGTTATAACGGGGAAAATATGTTGATTTAAGAGGAACCGTTATAGAGAGGTTCGACTGTACATATATGCGAAGACAGACTCATTCCCGCAGTAACAAATTTATAGTTGGCGTAAAAACAGCCGTTTTCCACACAAAAATTTAGCCACAAACAAAACATTTTTCACAAATAATTTAAGGGTAGTCGATCATTTTGACTTGTGGATTTATTTCGTGACCAGTGTACAAATGTAGTAACCATACATGAAAGCATGCAGTATAATAAATATGTTCCACTACGTGGTCTTCACATGGTTAAGGAAGACTTTAAGAGCGGCGATAAGTTCCTCGGCACTAGGAATAATTTGATCTGCAGGGAGATTAAATCCGTACCGGCCCGTGTCTCTCAGTTCCGCTCCCAACACCAATTTGGTTGTGTTGTAAACGCCCAAAATCCAATCGATGCTACCGCCACTGGCTGGATCTGCCCAGGAATGATTTTTATGATACAAGAACCACAAATAAAATTTTAATTCAGCAGTATATAGTATGTGTATTAAATGAGTATTGCAAAATTTGCTAAATATTTACAAAAAAACACAAGCGTTGTAACACAAGCAGCTAAATTACTTACACAGCAAGTCAACGATGTTTCCACTGACGAACTCCGTATTATGGACAGCCTTCAGAGCCGCGGCGGCCTCCGTTGAAACTCTGAACTGTACAACAATCATGAAAATAAGGTCAGAGGTCAACGGAGATATTCGTTAGTCAAGAAACAATAATAAGAAAATATTACAAATAATATGGTTTAAATCAATTCCCTGGCAGGAATTTTCCCGCCCATTCCAGGCAACAGTCACAGGCTTTAATTTGTGGGAATCAATGACAAAAAATGACCCCAAAACTTACATAGCGATCATAATCCGGAATGTGGTCCCCAGTGTAGCCGAAGGGAATCAGGAAAAGCTGGCTGTAACTGTGCACAGCAAAATAGAAGCTCACGCGATTGGCCACGCTCTTGTAAAAATTTGCTAGTCGTTCAGCCTCCGGCTCAGAAAAGGCATTTTTACCCGCGAATGTCTCCAGACACGGATTATTGGAACTTCCCCCGGCTGCAAGTGGACAATGATACTTGATATTTAGACAGTGCGGCTAGTTTAATTTTTATTTATATCCATTAATTATTTAAACATGAGCCATGCCGGAATATCCGTTTTGGACTATTTTTGTACATTTAGAATTAACAAATTAGCTATAGAAATTTACTTCAAAATTTTAACTTACTCATCCACATATAATCCCAGTTCCGGTTAGGATCCGCTCCCTTGCACATAAGATTGAAGTCTGAACGAGTTTTACGCCATGCACGATTCTGTTTGAAGTAAAAGAAACAAATATATACAAAACAACCATTTTGGGGCGATTCATTGGTGGAAAGAATTTGCTTAATGCTTCATGCTTTTAAATAAAATACTAATGTGTATTATCTCTGTTGTGGTCACAATTTAATTCAGTAATATACGAAAATAATATCCCATATGAAAATAAACGCATAAATCCGCATAAACTGACAGTAGTGCGGGAAAATTCGTATCCGTCGGGGTTCGTCACGGGCACAATGTAGAAGTCGAAATCGTCGAGTAAAGCCTGCAAATCTCCATTCAGAAGCTCGTTGATAATGTAAGTCGTCACAGCATTGGTGATCCATTCTCTGGCATGAATATCTTCATCAAAAATTAAATGAATTAGTATGCTTATACGGTCGACTCTCCCTGTAACGTCCTCCTGTATAATGTATGTACAATGCGGCTTTGGCTGTATTGTACATACGTAATTTTTTTTATAATACATGAATATTATGTCTAATATCTGTATTCATTGTCTTGCTGAGTGCATCTTACTTGATTCAATAAATACTGCAGGCTTGGTTTCTCCGGACTTGGACAATTTGAGTACTTTCAAATCCCTGTTTTCAAAGGATTTCCCGTACGCTTCCACTGCAGCAATGGAAGGGTGTAAAGCTACTTGTGCGTCAAGGAAGTCATAAATCTGTTGATGGAACCCCAGATTTATACATATAAAAAATATATACATAATAGGTTTATAGACAGGAATGGGAAGCGGAATCAATGGCACAATTTAGCAGAAATTGGAGCTAGAATTTTTTTTGTGAATAAATTTGTCGTTTGATCCTCACATCAGCCACTGAATAGTACGCCGTCCAACCGATGGCTCCGGGAGTGATGGCAGTCGCCACTACATCCTGGTCCATGACCCTGCATATGAGGTCAAAGGTCAATTACGAGGTCAAAATCGCTAATAACTAGATACAGTGGAGTCTTTCTATAACATGCCTCTCTGTACCAATATTTTTCCAATACATAACAAGATTTGTCATTCCCCCGTAGCATTTAAACATTACGAACTTTCTCTACACAACAATATTTCTATAGCAACTGCTCTCTGTAAAAACATATTTTTCCCCGCCCTTCAAAACAGAATACAGTGGACTCTCCTTATAACAACTTTTGCTCTATAACAACTTTATTTTTCAGCCCTTCGTATATATAGTGTACATATTAAATGCTCCATATAATAACTTTTCCCTTTTTTCGCCCTTCCCTTCAGGGTTGTTATAGCGAGAGTCCACTGTACGCGTGTTTGAAGTTCCCTATAACAATATCCATTTTGTGAGCGGACAAAATAATGAAACTAAACACGGCGCTGGAGCCAAATGAAGTTTTAAATGGAATTCTGTAATTTGCATTAAACCGCATGCAAATCCTATTTAAAATAGGATTTTTGTAGGTATATTAGCATCATTGTGCCCCGAAAATTTTCATGTTCTGTGTAACAACATTTCTCTCTAACATTATTCGTCCTTCATCTGAATGTTGTTATAGAGAGACTTCATTGCAGGTGAGTCGAACTGTGCTTCAATTACAGTGGAGTCTATATAACAAGTCTCTTTATAACAACAATTCTATGTAACAACATTATTTTTCCAGCCACTCGTACGTGTAAGGTGTATATTTTTCTATATAACACCCTTTCTCTATAACAATATTTTTTGCCCTTCCCTTCAGAGTTGTGATATAGGGACTCCACTGTATATAATACAAAATTCAGGAAATATTGTATTTATAATTACCTTTGAACATCCGACATATACTCGTCGTAGGGCATGCCGGAGGCGCATGCCCCGGACAGAAGATCCCCTTGCTGGTGAGGGGCAAAGAGGGCATCCGAGTGTCTTCCAATGCCCGACGGTCCATCCCAGAATGTTACCTATACATTTCAAAAATTAATTATCTTTGAAACGTTCTTTATAAGTTTCAAAATATTTTCAAAAAATGTGTAAAACATTCCTAAGAAAATATTTACCCCAAGACTTTGCAATTGCAGGAGCAATTCCACGTGTTCCTTGGTCGTGGGAGTGAAACGGTACACTTTGTAGCCGTCGTATCTGACTTTCTCCGTGGATACATTGCCCAGGAGAAAGGCGGATGCTATGATGGCAATCACAATTATATTCATTTTTTACAGACAAAATTTTTACTCCTTACATTAACACACTGAAATATAAATTGACTCTTAAATCGATTCCTCTGACGCGGAATGTGATCAAGAGGAATTAAATACGACAGTTGGCGAAGTTCAGATAAGGTGCCCACAATGGTTCTGATAAGCAATAAAATTGGGACAAATCAAAACGTTTATGGCACTCATGGCACGTATACATGCTTGCCTCGCGCCGTCATTGATTCGGAAATTTCGCAATCATGTGTAAGCGCATTTATAAACGCGTGCTGGCATACCTATGTTCATACATATCCAAGTGTGGGTGTGCATACATAAGGACTTAATATAGGTACATTATAAAGAATAATTGGGGAAAATCCATAATTGAAAAAAGAATCCCCAACACTTAACAATTCTAATGTACTTGATGGCTCAGATAAGCTCCAAGCACGTCTTTACTGTTCCTATATTTTTTCACAGTAGGTGATTCAGTTGAGTGTGATTGTATTGTAAATACAATACAAATGATACAATTAAATGTAAACAGCAAAGTGATGGATGAGTGCGAGTATAAACCTCAGCAGAAATTAGGTACACATGACCAGGTCCAGATATAAAAATAATAACCCGGATATACATAAGCCAGCAATAATGTGTCATTTTACTGACTCCAAAGTGCCATCCAAAAATGAAGAAAAATTATAGATAATAAATTAATGTATATTTTACACCGAATTTTCATCTATTTGCATATGGTTACACATCTGCGAGGGACTTCCGATGCTCATGGGAGAATCGACGGCAGATCCAGGAGATGTGCCAAAACGTTCAGAAGAGCTTCAAATTTTACAATTTTTAGGTAAGTTATGTATGTACATACAGGGTGGGCCAGAATTAGGGTACATATTTGTTTCCAAATTTTAAGCCAGGGGAGTGTGCAAATTTTTTTGAAAATATGACCAAATTGTAGCCAAGAGAAAAGGTAATTGACCAGCACATAAAAATATTCCGTCGTGACCTCTGACCTCCCGTACCGACCCGTTGAATGAAAACCACCCATCTTTAACATGGGGGGTATAGGGAATGTCCCCACTAACCCCTTACCCCCCCCCTACGCGCAATGACCCAGCAATACTCCGTCTCTCTATAACAACATTGAAGGGAAGAGGAAAACATATTGTTACTGGGAAATGTTATAATATAGAACATTAAATATGTACTTTACATGTGCGACGAGCGGAAAAAATAACGTTAAGCCGTTATTTATTTTATAAGCCGGCAATAACGTCCCATTTACAGTGGAGTCTCTCTATAACAGCGTCCAAGGGAAACCAAAATTTTCCTTCTATAAAAGGAATGATGTTATAGAGAACACAATTAATATGTATTCCATGTATGAATTTTCTGACGTTATTCAGAACATGCTATTATAAGGGGTGCTGCTATGAAGAGACTCCACTGTATATTGCCTGAATGAAGAAAAATGAAGAAAAACCACAAGTTAGAGCTGCGAGAAAGAAATGCTGTTATAGAGAACAATTAATATGTATTCCATGCACAAGGTGGGGCACATTTCCTGACGTTATTCAGAACATGCTGTTATAAGGGGTGCTGTTATCAAGAGACTCCACTGTATTAATCCCATGAGACTGAGTAAAAGTCCAAGTCACAACTTTCTAAATTCATGCGATGCACTAAGTAGCTCATTGTTGCAGGTCTGCAAAGGACTTCTGGGCCTCATGGGAGAATCACGGGCAGAACCAGGAGATGTGTCAAAATGCCGAGGAGAGCCCAGGAAATTTGGCGGAGTTTAGAATTCCCCGCCGGAAAGGCCTTGGGAGCCTTCCCCGTCTCCAGGGCAATGAGCGGAGTGTCCATGTGGCGGTTGCAGAGATGGGCGCTACAAACGCATTTGAATCGTCCCTCGTTCGTCCGGAAGCACCCGTCCGCCCCATCCACGTTGTCCCCGCAGGTCTTCCGAAAGATGACGCTCTTTTCAATCCAAGTGATGCACTTTGTATTGGACACCATGCAGTTGATGGCACCTTGGTTCTCGCATCCGTAGGAGGACGTTCCACACACGTAGCATTGGAGGGCGGCGGGGATGGGCTCTGGAATGGGAATATTGGTGGGAACTTTGTTAAAGATGATGGCGAAAGGATGGCGGGAAGGCTTATTACAAGGGGACTCTCTCTCTATAACAACTCTCCTTATAACAGCTTTTACTCTATAACAACTTTATTTTTCAGCCCTTTGTATATGCAGTGTACATATTAAATGTTCCATATAACAACTTCTCTATATAACAGCCACTTTTGCCCTTTCCTTCAGGGTTGTTATAGCGAGAGTCCACTGTATTTATTTACCTGGTAGCAGGAGGCTCGTTAAAAGGACAAGTGTGCAGTCCCACTGATGGAAGACGGAGGTCTTTCCCAGGCGTCTCGTACCCATTTTGCTTTGGCACTTTATTTTTTGTTAGACAAAATTTTGGTATCAATAATTTGCAATACATAATAGTACAGTGCAGTAGAGTGTCGCTATAACAAGTATCTCTATAACAAGATTTTCCCGATAACAATATTTGCCATTCGTAGAATTTATACATATTATGAACTTGCTCTATACAGCTTTATTTCTATAATATTTCTCTGTAAGAATACATATATTTTTCGCGCCCTTCACAAGATAATCTCCGTGTTAGAAGTTCCCTATAACAACATTCAATTTTGAGCGGGCAAAATGGTGAGACTTTTAAACACCGCCTTATACCAGCTTCAAATAGAATTCTGAAATTTGCATTAAAACACATGCAAATACCTATGTTTATAATGGGATTTGTGTACTTCACTTCTGTAGTGTCATATAGCTCGAAAATTAATCATGTTTTATGCAACAACATTTTTATATAAAAACATTATTCGTCTTTCTCTTGAATGTTGTGACTTGTTACGTTTCAGAGAGACTCCACACTTCACCGTATAGTTTGAAACTTGGAAATGAAAATAAGGTAACCGGTAAGGAACTCTAGACCACTAATAGGCCTGGTCCTGTTATGTTACATGTTACAGTGGACTCTCTCTATAACAACTCTCCTTATAACAACTTTTTCTCTACAACAACTGTATTTTTGAGCCATTCGTATACGTAGTAGACATACTAAATGTTCTATATAACAACTTTTCCGTATAATAACCATTTTTGCCCTTCGCTTCAGGGTTGTTATAGCGAGAGTCCACTGTATACCTTATATCTATAGGTATATATATTAAGATTTAAGATACCTCGGAATTTGGAAGGACTTTGAATTCGGGGAAATCCGTAAATTCAAAATCTTCCAGCGTCAGCTTGATGATAGGTTATAATTAAGATGATATACCGCACCGGTACTTGGTGCAACTGATACTGCAGTCACTGCACTGGCTATTTTGATAATAAAAACTAGTACAAAACTGCACCAACCAAAATACTTTTAATGTTAACCTACCCGCACCGGCAATCACTGGAATTGGACGCTAATAAATTAATACCTAAGCAAAAGAGAATACACATATGTAGCATCTTGATTCTAGACAGATGGAAATGGAAAGTCAAGAAAGAAAGTCATAGTATGTATAATGTATGTATTTTGTATGTATATGTATATTACATAAAATGCATACTGATATAATGCAAGTCATACATTTACATAAATAGCATTTAGTTTATTTTTTACAGTCTGATTTTCTATTTCACATCCGCAAAAATTGATTTTTCACACGTATTATTATTGTTGACCATGAACTATAAAACACTTTTCAGGTATCTAGAGGAGATCATGGGCCAAGCCAACTCCAGGCAATAGAGGGAAAAGTGCCAAAGCCTGGAACTGAGACATACAACATACAACCGGTGGGCATTAGATTTGGTCAGATTCCAGTCGTTGGCGTTTGGTAGTGTCCCCAGATAACCGATGGTGTCCCGAAATGTGGTCAATCCACATGTGCTTCCAGTGCAGGGACGATTGAATTTCAAAATATGCCATTTCACCCCAAGTTGCGTCATCTATGAGTCCTGAACTAGTGAATTTAATTTTATTTTAAAGCATTCTCCATTGAATTATGTCGGGACTTATTTTGATTTGTGTTTCGGTAAAGCAGATCTGGGCGAAATTACAGCGCCAAAATGTAAGGTCTGACGCAAGGAAATTCTAGCCGAATTCCATTCCATGCTTTTGCTGCTGCGCTTGTGGATACGCTTGTAAGTGGAAAAAACGCAAGGTTGTACGCCAAGCCAAATCTATACATACGCGCTAGATCTTACATTTTGGCGCTGTAATTTCGCCCACATCCGCTTTACCGAAACAAGCAGATCAAAATATCCACCGGCATAATAAAACGGAGAATGTTTTAAAAAATATTAAATGCCTACGTTCCCTAGTTTAGGATTTATAGATGGGGCAATTTTGGGTAAAATGGCTTTTGAAATTCAATCGCCACTGCGCTGGAAACAAATGTAGAGTGACCACATTTACGGACACAGCCGGCTCTCTGAGGACACGGGCCAACGCCCGAGGCTCGAATCTGACCAAATCTAATATGTATACTCGCGGGCAAAACGGATAGCAAGACAAATATTATTTATGCACTGGCACATCATAAAAAAACAAATGCATGGAAATTAAATCCCGCTATTAATGTAATTATGTGAACTGATTATTGATATAATTGCTTCTTTAAAGTACTTTGATATCTTTTTAAGCCCTTTCTTCCCCTGGAATAACGGCTGGAGTCGCTGGAGCATCTGATGACTTATTTTTCCGTTTCCTTGCCGATCCCTTGGTTTTTCCCTTCCCGGAATTGGACCCAGTTATGGATTTGGATTCCTCCAGGACCTTGTCCAGCTCCTCCTCAATCTCCGGCTCCAGGGATGGGGGGACGACGTTGAGCAATATCTGGACGAACGTCGTGAAGTGATCTGTGCTCCATGAAATTCATTTATTAGGCTTTCTTTTTTGGTAATCAGTATAGTTATAAGTTATAATACAGACGTAACATTTGTATTAAATAATATAGACGTAATATTTTTATTAATATTAATGAAATGTATTAATTCAGTTAATAACAACATTTTGTGGTAGATGTACGCATAAACAAGTGCATAAAAAGTATTACATAGTGTGCCACTTACCCGTGCCAGGAAATTTAATTTCACAATGGACGAAGATGACGTAGAAAAAAATCCCACTGAAGCTGAAGGCCACCGAATACAAATACTCCAACTTCGGCTTGAGCACCACTGTGCCAATGACGAGGAAAAGGGAGGCTAATATCAATAGCACACTAAAGAACATAGGAACCTATAGAGACAACATTTAATTGTACGTAATGTATCATTTATTCACTAATCATCTTTTTAAAAAACAAATACGCTGGAAAAAAATCTTTTGTCATTTAATAAATAAATAACTGTTACATTTTAGTTTGTTAACAAATGAGAATGACATGACCTTGAAAGGTCGTGGCGCATCCGGCTTTTTGAACCTCAGGACGATATGGCAGGCGGCTGTGGCTCCATACATGATCCACACACTGTAGCTAAAGAAATCAATAAGGCCCGGGATGTTGAGGAATACGACCATGAAGGTTGTCACTAGAGCCTATAAAAACACATTACATATCCTCAAGAAACCCTCCGGAAATCTCAAGCATGTACCTACAATCAATTGTCTCTATATAACGGTTTCGCAAGATGTATCGGTGTAATTATATAACCGTTATACGAAAAACCGTTGGCAAAACCGTTATAAGGAAAAACGTAAGCTAGTGAGGTCTGGAAAAAACCGTTTTCGTATTAAAAATATTTGAAGGCGTGGCCTAAAGCCGTTGTACTAAAAAAAATAAAAATAGCGGGGGGCTAAAAATTTGGGAAAAACTGTTAACATGCTAGAAATATTTGGAGGCTTGGCCAAAAATCGCTATATATTGAAAAATTATTAACCGCGGGGGATTCAAAACTGCGAAAAAACCGTCATGAAAACTCCGTTATAGAGAGTGATTTTCTCCTTGGAATTCTCTCGGGGGGGTTGGTGACCACCGAGAAAATCGTTATAAGGACATCCATTATAGAGAAAAATGACTTGTATCGTAATTGTTTCGATTCCTATGGAATAAATTTTTGTGTTTATATAAAATGCGTTTGGTTTAAACTTTAAACCTTCGACAAGTTTCGGGCACAACAAACATTCAAGATGTATTCTTATAATCTATTTTTACCATTGCTAATATAGGTTATGGGTATGTATTATTCATTAACTATTGTAATATTAAAAAACGTATGGAATACATATTATATTATATTAAAAATATCACCGTCTGTATCAAAGCAGGCATGGGCGTTTCGTGTTCTGCATGCACGAAGGAAACGATACGCGGGAGGTGTCCGTTGCGGGAGGCCACAAGCGTCATCCTGATCATGTATATAGCAAATACATAAGTCACAAAAATGGATTTTGACATTCAATTACACATATATATATGTATGTATGCACTATAAATACCATAAAATAATCCCCTATACATACAGTATTTTTCGGCTCATCAACAATTTTGAAAAATCACCTAGAACAAGTGAATAATGCTCCATTTCCAGAACCCGCCGTAGACAGCGCCACCACGATGGGCATGATGAAGCTGAACACGCCCAACGTTCGTTGGCCGTATAGCTGTACAATTCATATGCATTGTTAAACATATCAAACAGGCTGAATGTAATGTACCTATGCATATTATACTTAAGTATATAACAAGGAATGACATCCGAAAAAATATGAATTAAAATACGAATTAAAATTCGAATTAAAATACGTGTTTTCCCTAATTAGGAATACAAATTTTTTCGGATATCTAAAATACAAATTCTAATTCCAATACAATTTTATTCAAATATTCAGACATATGAATATATGGATTCGAATACTTTGAAAAAATTATTTGTAAGGCAATCTGGCATAATTTGTATTGGCATCAGATAGTCGCGAAATCAATACACAAAATTATAAATTGAGTCCATATGTATTTTGCAAAAATCGATTCGTTTATGGATGAAATAGTTATTTATCTTACAGCCAATTGAAAAAATCATCGTTACACTACCTTGATTTTGCAAAAAACAAAGTTGCCCGAAGGCAAGAATTAGCAACATAATGAAGAAATTTTCGAATACATATTAAGTATCGGAGTCCAAATATCAAATTTTGAATAGGAATTTAAATTTCGAATGTATTTGCAATTATAAATTCCAACTAAATTATTTTTCTCACAAAAATATGGATACTAATTCCGATTGAAATACTGAACAATATGAATATAATTCCGATTTGAATTCGAATACCGATTCCGATGTCATTCCTTAGTATATAATATACTGTAATTTATAAAATAAAAATATAATAAATTTATATAATAAAATTTATATAAATATTAATATATAAATTTATCACATTATAATATAAAACAAATGAAAAAGCAATAACAACCATTACATTTAAAAAAAAAAAAAAAGGAAAACGTACGTAACCAACAGTGTTGTCAGGATCCGCAAATTCTAAGGGCGTCACCTGCGTCAAGTAGGCCACATTGACCAGCATGTAGATGACTGTGATAAGAGGCATGCACGTAAATATGGCCCGGGGCAAATTTCTACACATGACATGATATGCATATCGTCGGTGAAGAAGCGCATTGGACTATCTCCTGCGAACGCTAATTCACGAAGTGATCATCTCCACACAGCCGCTGTGCATAAAGTAATCAAGTCCAATAAAAATCAAATAGATGCCCTTGGGCCTTGGACGAATTACCGCGCTATACGTTCGTTTTAGCTATCTTTCTGAACGAACGGACGTTTCATTTATTTTGATTTTTTTAAACAAAATTGCATCTCGAACTAAATTTTCGAGCCTAACGTGTGTATAGTGCTTTCAGTTTGTTTTTTGTATTGTTTTTGCCCACCCACAATTTTCATAAAATATGTGGGGATTGGGGATTTGTTTTTGTTGGTAACTCTGTTTTTTGCCTGTTATTGCTATTAGTTATTATACGAAGCACAAAGTACGATTTTGCTTTTGTTTTGTTCATAAACAAAATCGTGACAACTTACAACACTACGTGTATAGAGGACTAGCAATTTAACATAGTAAATTAATTTAGTTCGATTGTGATAAATGGTGCTTAGTTTGCTGTTGTAATTAATTTGCAATGTCGGTCTGGCTTAAATCTGTGCTATTCGCTATTCTACACAGTAGACGTGACTGTAGTGGTAAAAAAAAACTGAAAAAATTAATTTATATTGGTTAATTAGTGAGTATATAGAATCCTAATTAAAATTTCTCATAATCT
>JAQGBT010001138.1:0-35742 GCA_034698585.1 Disparrhopalites patrizii
CCAATTAAAATACTGAAAAATATGAATATAGTTCCGATTTGAATTCGAATACCGATTCGGATGTCATACCTTGTTATTTACTAAATTATACAATTGTAATTTTTTTTTTTTTACCCTGCATTCATCTTCCACAACAGTGTAGCGGGTTCTTCGAGTTCCTCGGGCAGTTAATTCTAAATCGTTCCATCCCATGAGCTTCAGTGCACTACGGTAACTTCTCTTCTCCGAGTCGTAATGAGCTGCACTGCCGAAGCAATGGTAAGTAATGTTTTGTGCCGCATTGGCGGAAAGTAGTTGCAGGAATGCCATTTGATGTCCATCCGTCTTGTACGTAAACTAAATATAAACCCAGAGAAAATATATTAATTTACTCTGGAATGTCTGTCTATTATATTCAGCCCACAGACACACATTATTAAATTCCCTTCCAATGATATTTTCGACATAGAAACAAGCCACGAAAGTCCCACCTGAAATCCTCCTTCTAAATCAGAAAGCCAGTAGTCACCCGGTGTCTTCAAAATCGGACTCATCTCCGGTGTTTTCTCCGGTTTCGGAACAACACAAGTAGCCTTTTTCTCCACGTCACAATGCACCAAGATGGAATCCTTCCCATCACCTCCATTCGGATCAATCCAATATTGTCCTAGATTTAAAAAAAAAAAAAAAAATATGACACAAAACAATTCAAAATCAACATTTTTACTCCTTCAAAATATTCCTTCTGTATTGTCCCTTCAAATTTATTTTACTATGCCGCAGGCATTTTATCTCATTATAATCATTTTAACACAACATACCAGATTTCATGTCAGGATGTGCCAAGATCATATCTCGGCATGTCTTGGCCGGAGATTTTTTATCCCCAGACGGACGTTGATATTGCTGGAACGTAGCCTTCAATTGCTCATGAGCACGGAGGACAATCTTCTTCCGCTCTTCGGGAGTGATTTCTTTACCCAAAATGGTGAAAGGTTGATCTGCCGCTAGAGGATCCGGACCCTATATATGGGGAATGGATGGAGATGGTTAATTGTGAATATCTAATTACTCTATGAACTTGCATACGTTTGTTATTGACTGTTTTCTTTTCAAAATCTAAGTATGTGTGTGCATATATATATATTATGTATATTACCTTTGTTTGTGATTGACCCATTAAAGCCGCTATGGCCGCAGCATCATATGCTGCAGGCTCACCAGGGGGACCAGATGGACCAGGCGGACCTGCAGGCCCATGCCCTCCCGCTCCACCATGCTCTCCTGGAGGACCCCGCTGTCCTGGAGGTCCAGCGGGCCCTGCAGCTCCTGGACTTCCATCTCTTCCGGGGAGGCCTAAAAATAAAAAAAAAGGAAATGTTCTATGACGCGTTATACGGAGAAAGTCCGGTGCATATTATATAAATACATATTATTATATATGTACATTTTCATATTTGTGAATCTTTTTAAAGACAAAATTGTTTTCCATAAATGGACTCACCTTTTGGACCAATGTCACCAGATTTCCCTGCAGGTCCAGCCCCACCGACAATACCACGTTCTCCTCCTAGTCCCTGTATATTAATGTATAAATTAATTTTAATTTATGAGTTTAAAAGAAATGTCATGAGGATACTGAATGCATGTGAAATATCCAAGATTTTGAATGCTCTTCTTGCCTGCGGACCCGGTAACCCTTGGAGACCAATAAGACCTCGATGACCCTTGGATCCCTTGGCTCCTCCACCACCCTTATCTCCTTTGTCACCCTGTGGACCCGATGGACCCGTCTTGCCCCTTAAACCCTGAAAATCATAGCATGAGGATTTTTTTTTTCACATTTAGCCATTTTTCCGAATTTTTGTTTAATTTTAGCATCACATTAAATCACTGGAATGTTCCTCTAATTATAAATCATGATCAGGAAAAACTAACCGGAGGTCCTTCCACACCAGGAGGGCCATGTTCCCCTCTAGATCCACGCTCTCCCGTTGGACCGGGAGCCCCTGGATTTCCGGTTGGTCCCTGAGAATGAATTTACGTAGATTTCCGCGACGATTACATACAGTTTCTAATTTTAGACGGAAACATGATAAAGAAATGCTAAAATAAGAACTTTTATAAATGAGTTACCGGGAGTCCTCCACCTCCTGGTAATCCCATTATACCGAGGGGACCAGATGGTCCCTTGTCTCCTCGACGACCACCAATACCCGGGGGTCCCACTTTCCCTTGAGTTCCCTCTGGGCCCGGTTCGCCGGTGGCACCCGGAGGCCCAGTTGGTCCCATAATACCCGTCTCCCCTCTCGTTCCTTCACCACCCGACTTTCCTTGGGGACCTTGCTCGCCCTGTGCATTAATGGGGTAAAATTATCTATGATTATTTTATTCTATTATTTTCATCGCAACACCCACATTAATGTGCATATGCTTTATATCTGATTCTTTCATAGACTGTTTTTGGTATACCTGTGCCCCTCGCGGTCCATTAGGCCCAGGGGGCCCAGTTGGACCGGAAATACCAGGGACGCCCCGATCACCGTTTGGTCCTCTTGCTCCTACATTTTGTTTTGCCCAATTTAAAATTTATTTTAATGGTTAAAATCCGAATGGGTTAAAAGAGAAAATTAGTGAAAAAAAATGTAGCCATTCACATTAGGATTTAGCTCTAAAACGGCTAATGGTTATACATATGTAAGTGGATGGACATACCCGGTTTCCCAACTGGTCCCGTTGGTCCCTCCGCCCCTCCTTCCCCTTTAGGACCATCTGCACCCGGTAAACCAGCAGGTCCGAGTGCTCCAACAGCTCCGGGACGACCATTATCGCCACCAGAACCTTTAATCCCAGGAACTCCCGCCGGACCCGCCGGTCCTGATGCTCCACTCATTCCCTAACATTTTTTCATACATTTAAAATTGTGTTTCACTTAATTTGTACCATTTTGATTGAACTTTATTCACAAGTTACTACTTTTATCTCGATACACAATTCCAAGGCATTTTCAGCATCATATTTCATCTTCTATTTTCTATATTCTATTTTCGAAAACGTTTCAGAAGCTATGTAATTTATGCAACTCACCGGTGGTCCCGGATTCCCTGCCCTTCCAGCTAATCCTTGAATACCTGGCTCTCCACGCAATCCAGGTTCGCCCCTAGCTCCTTTGACTCCATGAAGTCCCGTGGGACCAGATAAACCTGTAAAACAAAGATATTGTCACTTGCCGTTTTAAGTCACTTTCTCAAACAAAATATGATTTTTTTTTGTAATAAGAATCACGGGGATTCAACAGTAAATATTACAGCTACCACATTTGTATTTAGTACTTTTGATTTGAAATACCTGGTACTCCCGGCTTGCCAGTGTTACCAGGTGAACCTTGTTCTCCCTTCGGTCCTGGTAATCCCCTCTCTCCTTTACCACCTGGAGTACCACTGGGACCTTGGGGTCCAGGGAAGCCCTGTACCCCTGGAGGTCCAGAATGACCTCTTTCACCTGGTGCTCCAATCCCACCCGGTTCACCTGGAATAATCAAATGCTTCCCCATTACTCCTTTGATTCTGGATTAATTATAAATCTTGTTAATGATGAAATAGGTAGTTAATTAATACCAGTGGGTCCTGGAGGACCGGGATCTCCTCTGTCGGCAGGTTCACCAGGAGGTCCCACCAGACCGATGGTTCCTGGAGGTCCCTGTTCACCAGCTTTACCAGGTGGTCCGGCAGGGCCTTGCATTCCAGTCAGACCTCTTTCTCCCTTCTCCCCTCCGATTCCAGCCAACCCCCTCGCGCCAGGAAGTCCCTGAATTGCACCAATTAATTTGCGTAATTAATTGCAACAATTACGACGTTGAAGGCAACATCAATGGAAATAGATAAATTATTGAGCTTACCACAAGTCCAGGTGCTCCAGCATGTCCTTTGTCACCTTTCCGTCCAGACGGACCCTTGAAATACCATCAAAAATCACTTTTAGAGTATAGGACTTTTCAAGTTGAACAAATTTTGTTGCAAAATGTTTTTTTTAGCAAACATATTTTATTGTTATAGACTGAAAAGTGTATTACCGGAGGGCCATCCGGGCCTGACATCCCGGCTTCTCCCCTATTTCCTGGGAGTCCAGGTGGCCCTGATGGGCCTCTTTCTCCAGGAAATCCTCTTTCTCCCCTATTACCTATCGCACCCGGTTGACCTACTGAACCCTGACCTCCAGGCTCACCATCTTTCCCTGGAGACCCGGCAGGTCCAGCTGCACCAGGTAAGCCCTTTTGTGTAAACCCGATGTTATTTTAGCAATGGCTTTTATAATGGAATTATGGATACCTATACTGGTTAAATAATTGTAAATGGTTTTAGCCTTGTATTTTAAATGATAATAAATTAAAAGGTTACAGCGAAACCACGAGGTCCGTTAGGTCCAGGTTCTCCTCTCCCTCCTTCAGGTCCAGGTAAACCTTGAGGACCTTGTAAACCTGGTGCTCCATCTTTTCCGGGATCACCCCTAGGACCTGTTGCACCCATGGCACCCGGTTCCCCATCTTTCCCCGGCTCACCCTATTTGTATTTGTGATCATTTTTAAAAATATTAAAGTATATTTTATTTTTTTAAATAAAATACAATATTAAAATATTTTTTAAAATATTAGTATCTAAATTTTTTTTTAGGTACTGACGGATGGTCCTTTATCTCCAGACGCCCCAATTGGTCCAGGCAGTCCTGGTGGGCCTTGTAAACCCTGGTCTCCAGGCTTACCATCTTGCCCTGGTAATCCTCTTTCACCGGGGCCACCTGCCTTTCCTGTCAAACCCGCTCTTCCAGGTGGACCGCGCAATCCCTGTAAAATTTATCTCGGGCTTATTCAAAGTCTGAAAAAAAAATGGAATCCCAAAAATTATAAGAAATTGTGAGCTCTACAAACCTGTGGACCTGCCGGACCCGGCTTTCCTCCTTCCCCGGTAGAGCCTTTGAGACCAGAGGGACCAAGAGGTCCTCTATCACCAGTTTGTCCTTTTGGACCTGGAGCTCCATCTTGTCCGGATAAACCCCTTCCTCCCGGAGGTCCTCGTTCCCCAGCGGGACCAACGAATCCAGAGGGACCACGAGGACCCGGTTTACCTCTTTTCCCAGGTGCACCTCCTGCTCCTGGTTTTCCCCTGGAACCTAGGGCACCAATTTCTCCTTTTGGACCAGGCTCACCTTTCACCCCAAAAACTCCTGGCTCTCCCTGAAATATTTCCAATTTAGGATGAAAATTTTGAATTTAATAAACAACAAACGCTCCAACAATTTTCATTCTACAGTTGGATTTATGTACTAATTTAAATTCGGACTCATTGCCATTAGGGCTTTAGGGGCATGAGCATTCCAAGATACCCGGGCTCAAGCACTTACTGGGTTTCCCTTCCCCCCACCTGGGCCGGTGCTACCGGCTAACCCTGGAGGTCCTCGTGGTCCAGGAAATCCTTGGCTGCCTAGGGGACCCGCCTGCCCCGGGGATCCTTTTTCTCCGGAAGATCCGTCCTTTCCAGGGGGACCAGGAGGTCCAGCATCACCGGGTGAACCGGGTCTTCCACCCTCGCCTGCGTTGTGGGATAACACAAATTATGTTACAGTGCCCACTAATCATCTTTTCCTATATGGAAAAACGTTTCTAAATACATTTTCTAAATACATCAGTTTTTTGGACAAAATCCCAGTGTCCTAACTTTGTACAATAAATAAAATACTGATAGACCATTTTTTCCGTATCGTTTTTCGACATTTCATCTACCTCGTGGCCCTTGCAATCCTGGAGATCCCTTTGGACCAGCTCCTCCTTGATCACCTTTCGGTCCCGGACTACCAGGGAAGCCTTGTGGACCAGGCTTTCCTACACCTCCCTTATTATGGACAAAAATAAATTTTTTTGTAGTCTAATAATTTGACTGTGAACAGCAGTGAAGGTGGCCAATTTATTTAGAACGTACAGGCAATCCAGGTGGTCCACCAATGCCATCGATTCCTCGTAATCCAGGAGGACCCTAAATATCAAATTTTATCAAATATAAAAAAATGTATACATACCTAGTCCATATCATATAGTATTATCCAATATTTAAACCAGAAATGGGAAGAAAGCCATTCTTACCGGTGCTCCTTCTCGTCCTCTTTCACCTCGAGGTCCGGCAGGACCCTGGAAAGTTGAAAACAAATGGAGTCTCGTATTTAATGGGTAAAAATGAAAACTTACTTTTAATTTGTATACGAATTAAAGAATCACTTTTAATGCCACCCAATCCATTCACTCACCGTTGCGCCTACTGGACCTGGAATCCCTGGGACGCCGGTCAATCCTTTCTCTCCCGGAGTCCCTTGTTCCCCTTTCCCACCATCCAATCCCGGGAATCCACGATGACCTTTTGCTCCCGGTAATCCAGGGAATCCTGGAATCCCTCTAGCTCCTGGGGGTCCCTAGCAAAATTTTATTGTTTCGGTTAACAAATCCTATTGATGATCAATCCGACTCTTTTACACAGAATTTGTTGGGAATTGAAACATTCTATATACTACCAGGATCGGAACATTTTGGCCTCAATTACCCTGGTTTTTCTTAGGATTGCACGCACTAGAATTTGAATAAAATGACCGAACTTACAGAAGGTCCTGGGGTCCCGCCTTGTCCATCAATGCCAGGCTCTCCCTGCAACAGGCGGAAAATAAGTGTACATACAATCACCGCCTTGCATCATATCTTGAAACTATCTCTTTTAAAGGACAATTTTAGAACATCATCGTTTAAGAGCCAATAGTGACTAAGAGCACGTAATACTAGTGGCAAAACTAACTATAAGCAAAATTCCTTGCAAGCGAAACTGACAAGCTGGCAAAAATTCTGAAAACAACTACAGAACTGACTGAAACTTCCCACCCAAGCTCTGTAGTCCAGAAATAATAAAATTCAGATAAAAATATTTATTAGTGCAGATATTTATTCCAGTTCCATTCAATGAACTTGTATCCCGATCCCACAACAATTAGCCAAGTTATGGTACTTTTTCGGCGTGCAGTTCAAAAAATGGGAAAATTGCCCAATTTTAAACTATGCGCGGAAAAACCGTCATAACTTGGCCAATTGTTGTCCGATCCCAATGTGACTTTGTTGACTGGAGTCGCAATAAAATTCTGCACCGACGCGTATTTTTAACTTGTTTTTATTTCTGGGCTAGGCAAGCAGCAAGGTGGGAACATTGAGCCAATTTCTGTATTCATAAATGTTGGCACTTAGTTTAGCTTTTAAGGAATTTTGCTAAATAGCTAGTTTTGCCATTAGTTTTACGTGCTTTTAGTCACTTTCAGAAATAAATCCCCCAGTAAACGCCTAGTATTTGTAATGAAAAGGAAAAGTTTACATCTTTGCCCGGTAACCCCTGAAGTCCCCTGGGTCCGGCTGGTCCTGGAGATCCCGGTGGGCCAGAATCACCTGGTTCCCCACGAATCCCTTGAAATCCATGTGGACCAGGTGTCCCTGTAGGTCCCGGGGGACCTCGCGGTCCAACGGGTCCCACCGTTGCCTGTAAATACTCTAACGGACTTGGTGCCGGAGGACCTTTGTCCCCACCTCCTTGAGAAGCAGCAAATTGTTCGAAAAACGGAGTTATCTAATATAAAACATGAAAAGAGCAATTAGTCATACATAAATGTACGTTAGATTCCAATTCAAAAAAGGTATCAGAAAAAGGCATGAAAAGGTGTCCATGTATTTAACATACGTCAGGCTTGGAGCCAGGTGGACCGGGCATGCCAGGTTCTCCCTACAGAAATAAAAAAAAAACATATGTCAAATTCATCTATTACAGTATTTGGAAATATTTTTAAAATATTACAAAAATTAGAAGAGTGTAAGGAAAAGAAAACGTACGGGGTAGCCCGTATGTCCAGGAGTTCCAGCTTCTCCCTTCACGCCCTTGGGTCCATAATAACCAGTATCTCCCTAAGAAAGTTTCATGAATACATTTTAATTGTTTCAAAAATATATCTTCTATCGTTATTATATTATAGGTACTTGACCCATGTATTTTTCCTCTTACCCGTAAACCCGGCGAGGCTGATATGGCAGTGGGACCTGAGCCAAGTGTTCCAGCCTGTTAATTGTTGACCCAAGGAGCATTAGTGGAATTTATTGGATTAAAACTTCGGAATACTATATGTATTTATGTAAATGTATGTCATAGGCAATATATTTCTCCTTCCACTTACGTCAAATGGGGCCTCTGTAGGACTTTCATCTGGAAATTAGCAGAAATATCTCACACAATTATATATTTTATTGTCTACAATAATCAGGACTGAAGACTTGTGGTAACTGGTAATGAAATAATTTTTGCAGTTAATTCATTTAATGTTTTGTCAAGTTACTACAAGTTATTATTACTAACGTACCTGCACAAACGGGACAGCACTGGCCAAGCGGAATGTACTGTTGATTGACACACTGAATTTCCGGACATTCAACATCCTCACAATTTAAAGCTGGAAAAAGACAGTTTTTAATTCA
This sequence comes from Disparrhopalites patrizii, assembly GCA_034698585.1. Classification (NCBI taxonomy): domain Eukaryota; kingdom Metazoa; phylum Arthropoda; class Collembola; order Symphypleona; family Sminthuridae; genus Disparrhopalites; species Disparrhopalites patrizii. The sequence goes on from JAQGBT010001138.1 coordinate 8,519, forward strand.
TACTTTCAATCTAAATTAAATACATCTCAAGCAGAAGTTAATTCCTTGCTTTTTAGTATGTTACAGGCATCTTAATTTCAATTTTATGTTATTTTATTTTATTTTATTTTTTTATTCAACTATTTATTTTCATCCTACCTGGACAACCCTCTCGATTGCATTCAACAATTCCACGGGCACATTGGCAGAAGCCACAACTCTCGGGTCTCCATTCCTCTCCATCTTGAAATATTCGGCCTTCAAACTCGCAACTGGTGCCTGGTATGGAAGTGGTATTACATTTATTTTTCATTCCACCAATTCAAAATCGTCAAAAAAAAAAAAAAAAAAAAAACTTGACCATTTCATCCATCAATAATTTTGTCTACAATTGATGTTTACCTGGAGCTAATCTTCGTGGTGGCTCTGTGTTCCTAGTGTAATAGCTTTCCCAGGATGGAGTCGTTGGGGGGTATTCTGTGACTGGGGGCGTTGTCGGGACTGGTCGAGCTGTAGCTGTACGTATCAATATTGAATTATCCCGTTAAAAGGGATTAAAAGACACATTTGATTTCGTCTTCAAAATAGATTTTGTCCCTTTTTTCTTTCTCCTTCATCATGTCTCTGTGTCCTTTATTTTATTCGCATGTCTCATTAATTCACTGTCTCATTATTCCAGCTTTAATTTTCAAAATTTAGGATTTCCGTTTATCAGGGCTGTGAGGGCCGCAACAAAAAAAAAAAAAGCTCGTCAAAAGGAACTTACGAGTCAAACACTAGTCATTGGTTGTGACATGAAAGATTTTTTTAATAGTGCGTTAATGCTTTGATTGGTGTGCTTATATCGTCCATTACGTGTCTCATTTCTAGAATCTCACCATCAGAATGCAATTAAACTGCAAAATGTCCATGTATGTGTGCAATGAATACTTGTACATGAGTATACACATTATTGTCATTTGTCCCCACATAAAATATATGAATCAACCCATAGATAAATGTGTAAAGTAGGTTCAACAAGATGATAGAGTCTTACATATAATCTTTTTTGGATTGAAATAAGAAGAAGAAAAAAAACGTAAATACAAGTTGAAAAGTTTTGCTGGATGAATCAAGGAAGCAAAGTGGTGTGATGCGATAATCATCCATCTCTCCAAGGAAGTGTGTGTATAAATATGTATTCATTCTGGGGATGGAATATGTATATATAGAGTGAAGAAATCTCAAAGTATTATATATACACACAAATGGACGGAATAAACGTCTCTTATAATCTAACTCACCCTGCCCCTGTCGACCTCTCGTCTGCCACTGATCAATGGTCTTCATTGAAAGTGAATACAACAACAGCAAAAAAAAAAAGTAAAAAGTAAATGGGTGCAGCAACAATGGAGTTCAAAGAACTTTTAGATGGAGATTTCTACATATTAAAACGTCTTTTCAGCCACTTCATAAAAAGTGAAAGTAAAAGTGGGATGGAAATATGTTTTCCCTCCCAGGAGAAAGTTAGCTTTTTAAAAAAGGTCTTGATATATAAATAAAGTAAATATTTTGGGAAAAACAAATGGACATACCCTCGTCATAATCCGTGTATTCCGTCTCATACTCATCGTAACCTGTGTACTCATAATCACCGTTTCCATTTGCCCCATTGCCATTCCGTTCATTTGGCCTATGATTATTCCGCCCAGCCGAGTCTTGGGAGAAAGTCCCGGGGATGATAAATCCCAATAAAATCACTGTCAGTAATAATACTCGAGGGAGACCTCCATAGTTGTTTTTGAGGGGCTCCATTGCCAACACTACTGTTAAAAAAAAAATCTCAACTGTGCCTGGTAACGAGGCCTTTGAAAAAGGTTCCTCTTCTATTATTTCTCACGCATTTTGTCCACTTTTAATTACACAAAAAAAAGAGAAAAGAAAAGCAATGATGTGCACTTCTGATCCACGGAAAGTAAAGATGAAACAGACCACTTCCGGAAATTTTTATGGAGTAACTACGACCATGAGAGAATTCCAAGTAAAATTTTTCTACAATTTTTTTTAACCATATAATACTCTCGCACGAGACTTTTTTTTCTCTTCCTTTCTCTCTCTCTCTCTCTCTCCGTAATCCAGAAATAAATACACTGTACAGCAAAAGAAACTCTCACAAGTCTTATTCCTACACTGCCTCTTCTGACATGAGCGGTTCTAAATCACTTTTTGCGTAAGTGTAACCCTCTTTTTTTCCCCCTTTACAAGCACTTGATGGGAGAAGAGACATGAAGGTAGCACTGGTAGTGGTTTAAGACTTTCTTTGGTATTAATATTCCCCAGCAAATTGAATGAGCTCCAAACTAGTGGTGTCTCTTAAGTGTATGTATATATTTTTACATGCACAATCTTGTAGCTCGAACTCTCCAAGGAAGGGTCGAACTCAACCCTTCCTTTCCCACTGATATCCAAAATCCAACTAACATACACCCACAAGCATTTTCAAATATGAATGATTTTTTTTTGGGGGGGGGGGTTTGCTTTTAACATTTACTTTTCACATCCACACATATACCCATCTAACTTCTGGAATAAATATTCCAAATTTCTTGAATGCATCCCAGAAAAAAAAATTAAACGTTTGGGAAACCATCCTCGCCACATCTTGGCTCCATTCAGCAATCTTCCCAATAATTGATAGAGTGTAGGATCTTACACTAAATATCATCAGTTACTTTACATTCCAACTTTACTAAAGGCAGAGATGTATGTCTACTATTCTAACTCTTCTACAAAAAATTACAAATTCTTGATAATTATTATTTCTATCAATTTTCTTCTGCCGAGAGAGGTAAAAGCGGTGAGATATTTCTAGGATTCGTATGAGAAGAAAGTTGAGTGTCACAATTTCCTTGTTATTGTCGTTTTTATTGAGCATTCGCTTGTATTTTTATTTATTTATTTTTGCATTACTGCCTTTATAATACTTTGTACTATGTAGTGTAACAGATATTTTGTAGTTGAAAGACAATTTGTTAAGCAGTGAAAACTGTATAACGTACTCAAGTACTTACGTATCTAATGCATGTCCACCATGTTATCATGTACGTATCAAAAGTATAGACATTTTTATTGCAAACAGTTGTAACAGTATATTATATAAATGTACGTTTGTTTTTTGTTTTTTTCGTTTCGTATTTTTTCGGAGAAAACGTAACTTTCCGAACAACAATAACAGATTGCTGGCAACAATATTAAACTATTAAACATTTGAGAGGATTAACAACATCACAAAAACATGCTTTCACCACACTCATCGTCGTATAACATACTGCTTTTGTTTTTTTTACAAGTCCTATAGGTACGCTGGTGAAAATGAAAGGAGAGAGGGTAAAGTTCCATTTTTAATTTTTTTAAAGTACATTGGTCGTAAAATGTTAGTGTGGAAACTGTATTAACCGATTTAAGTACAAAACATCACTAAATATCTATGACGCTAGTCTGGTCAGCACATTGACTGACGCCGCATCAGGGTCTCTTTTTTGTGTTGATAAATAATCTAATAAAAAATTTTGGACAGGAGTTAGGAGGCAGCACCATCTCGGGGTGTTAACCATTCACGGAACAAAAACATGTATATAAAGATGTAAACTGATAAAGAATTTAAATACAAACTTGAAAACTATACACGATAAAACAATAGTATGTCAAAGTTCTACAAATTAAGTGTTACTTTATAATTAATTACTATTTTACGAATTAATAAAATGCTTAACTTTACCCGGTTGTACTTTATTAAAGCCCGCAGCATTATTCCACTGCTATAAGAATGTTTAAATGAGAATGTGTCGAGATTAGGAATTAAAAACAATTAAATAACTATTGTATTGAAGATATCTTCGTTTTTGAAAACGGGACGAACTGACTTTTTCAAATAAATAAACAATGTCTCTACTTTGCTAAATCTCGGATTTGCACAACGATTTTGTTGTAGCACCAATGAGTCCGTAAACGGTTTTACAAACATAACTAAACAACAATAAATTATGCAAACCCAAAAGAAAACCATTATACGTATGAATTTCAAAATGGACGGCGTTTCCAAAGTGTAAGCAGAAATGGACGATTTTTTACTTTACACTTAAAACGGTGTCATTCTTTCCGCTTTCTGCTTCTTCCAAATAGATTCTTTGTGAATGTTGCTGCGTAATTCACAGGAACGAACTCTTCATCAGAGTCTGTGTGGACTTCGCCATTTGAGAAACTGGAAGCATTAGAGATGTTGGAGACGAACCTGTCGTGCCGTTTTCCCGGTCCAGACCTTTCAAGATCTTTGTGAATCATTTCATCTCCTATCCTAACTAAGTCACGGAAAGATTCACTGCAGGATTTTGAATTCAATGCTGTGACGTAAATTTCTTCCTTATCGGCATCAGGACATCGACTTTTCATAATCTTGACACCTCGTGGATATTTGAAGTCTTGACTTTGATCTAATTTTGTCGTAACTGATGCTGCAGACTCTTGCGAAAAGTGACGGTCATAATTCATATCAAGATTTTGCGAACTTAACTGTAAAAACAAGAAGTGTGTAAGTAATTTGAAAGCCTAAGAATGCTTTGTCATTTTAAATATTTTTAACGTACCAAAGCAAGGACGGCGTAAAAGTGGCGGGCGCATTCATTACGGTCAAATTTTTTCATGTGATGAAAGACATTAGTCAATGGAACCCATTTTCTACCATTTTCTGTTCCGCACTGACTGGCAGAACTAGGGGAAGTAACTCCATGTACGGAAAAACGGCTTTGGCTACTTGAAATAGAATCTTCTAAATTGCACAGTGCCAGCGATGATGATGAAATATTTGCTTCATCATTTTCTTCGAGCTCAATTAGTTCATCTTCCACATCCAGAGTTTCTTTTGTTGTGGCGGCAAGAACTTCTATTTCGTATTTGCTGACATCAAAAGTTTCTTTTTTTTCTTCGTCAGCTAGCACCTTCTTCATTTTTTGCTCAAACTGCTTGACCCGATGGAAAAATTCTGGGGTGTTTTCCGCAATCTGCATTCAAATAGTTAAAAAAAAAAGATAAACAAACCGGAAATAAACTTCATTTCAGCAACTTAGAATGTGACACGGTTTGTTATTACCAAAGGCCACTGTATATATTTAGGCACTATTAGCCGCTGCATCTCCTCCAATCGTTTTTGGACAGTAGCTCGACTCTCAGCAACAGATTTTTCTCGTGTGCGCTCAAATATTGTTGTATCCGAATTTATAAGGGAAGCTATTATATCTGATTGCATTCCATTCGCACCCTGGCTAAAACTTTCTCTAAAATCATTTATGGTCTCGTCAAAACGTTGATCTCCGCTTGTTGGCCTGACAGAGAATGAAGACACCATATTTGCACAAACAACAGTGGCGGCTGTAATAACAAAACATAAAAGTGTTTATTACTATCATCAATTATCTCAGACGTTTGAATTTCCTAGATGAATGATTTACTTCTTACCACTTAGTAACTGACGATTAAACACCATATTGTACTTCTTAAAAATTCTTTCTAATTGTTGCACAGTATTATCAAACGTTTTTTCCAATTCAGCTTTGGTTAATTCGCACGTGAATGGTAAATAATGCAACTGATTAATGCAATTTTGTATTTCTTGCTGATCCTCGGCTGTTAAGGAATTGAGATCTAATAGTCCACCCTCTGGACTAATAGTATTTGTTGTTTCTGTAGGGGGATTTCCTGAGGTTGTTTGTGGTCCTTCTGCTGTATTGTCATTAGAGTTAGAAGGCACTGGTTGCGCTTGGGCCGACGATACCTCCATAGAAACAACGGTTGGAGCATCTGGCGTAGTTATTTGAAGATTTTCCATAGTATCTACAAGATTAACCCCCTCTAAAGCACTACTTGGACATTCGAGAGGAGCATCAGGGTCAGCGGCGAGGTCAAACTGACCATTCCATAAATCTACTTCTGGATAAAGAATTGGTGGGGGTGGATCTTCCGTGTCGCTATCATCTGTTGTTACATCTCCGATATCAACATATTCATTCGGGAACAACGCAGGGGGTGGGACTTCATTAACTTTTCTTTTCTTTGCCACTGCTCCCTCCGGCTTATCCTGCAAAAATTCAGATTAATCTTTATGATACTCAATACTTCAGCAAATGGCATGTATTTTTTCATTTTTGTATAGGTATGTATATTAAATGCTACTGTGTAAACTGTGACTGCACCTTGGCTTCCCGCTTGCGGGTTTCAGGCTTGGTCGATGGAATAATTATTTCCTGCGTGCTTACTGGGGGTTGATCACACGCTTCACCGCTATTTGTTGAATCTGCAAATAGAAGATGAAAAACTACCATTATACCAACAGTTAATACAGAATTTATGAAATACACATGAGTTGCACATACCTGGGAGGACCTCTCCTTGCTGAATGTTCGCCGGATCCTCTGGCGGGGTTTGGGAAGCATCACCACTGTTCTCGGACTGACTAACCTCGTCTGTTCCTGACAACTGGCTGTCAACGCCCAGCGAAGTTTCCGTAAGAGTAATATCAACTGGTTGTATTAACACAGAATCACCTGCAGACTCTCCAGCCACTGGATCAGCGGGCGTAGTCGCAGAATCATTTTGTGATTCCCCTATATCTGCAACTTCGGAAGCTTCACCTGCTTCTCCCGAGCATTCTACAGGAGCTTCATTCGGAGAATCCTGGGAACTATTATTAGCATCTGCTTGAGGATTTTGCTGACTAGAATTATCGGCAATGACTCCCGTAGCCCCCTGATCGGAGGCCTCGGGAACAGCTGACTGTTCATCATTCTCTTCTTGTACTTTTTTTCGGCCCTTCCTTTTCTTCCCGTCAATACATTCTTCTTCTCCCTGTTGCTTGAGGCTATCATGACAAAAGTTTTATGAATCAAATAATCGCAAATATCATAGCAAATAAATCATCGCAGTTAATTTGGAAAAACTATAGTAAAAACAATGCAATCGTATGCACTTTTGAGAGAGATAAAAGCAAGAAAAAATCACTTACGTGTTTGTAACAAAAGCTGCCAAACTGTTAATTCGGTCACCCTCTAACTTCAATTGCAGGCTAAGTAACTTCGCCGTTGAGTGAAGCAAAAGACTGCACTCCTCCAAATTAATTTCATGTGGTCTTGAATTGACGAGGTAATGGCGAAATTCTGCTATGGCCTAAAATTAATCCAGATAGCAGTAAATAACACAAAGCAATGTCATTGTAATGTAATTTTAACCAAACTTCCAACTCGGTGATTCGTTTACTACACTTAGTGCTTCAAGTCGGAATACCAAGTGACTGCCAGTTAGCATAAACTATCCATACCCATAGTACTAGAAAAAAAAGCAATACTTCGTCGTCAAATCCACAATTTGTTTCATGTACAACCAATTTATTCCCACAGGAGTCCCAAGTTTTTTACCACACCCATTTCTTGTTTAATTCCAATTTCTGATGGATTCTACTAAATCCCTTCTCCGTCTGACAATAAGAGCGATTAGCTAAACCCTAAACCTTTCTTCCTCAGGTTTACAAAAGAACGAAGAACAAACCTCATTTGCCTCTGCCCCAAAAGGATTTTTAACTTCCCGAGCACCCAAAAGAGTTGCTCTTGTGGATGAAGAAAGTCTTGAGGCAGTTGCATTTGCAACAGTTATGCCAGATGTTCTCGTAGGTCCGTAATCACTTGATCTGGAGGGTACATTCCACCCCGACTGCTGGTGACCCTTTCTATTCGGTGTATTCATTTAAGTATCTGTGAATGCACATATAATTTGACATTTTAGCAACTCCCCTCTCCCAACACCATCATTTTGAATCCAAACAGAGCAACAATTTATAATTTCATCCATAAAAAACCAGAAAAAAAAAATCCTTGCCATTCAATTTTCCTAGGTATCGTCCGAAAATCCAGTACATTCAACATTTTCCCTCTATCCATCGATATGGGGTTACAGCTCAAACGTACATAGAGATTAATTCCAATTAAAACACGTGTGAACATATATACAAACAAAAACAAATTCTTGTCTCCTCCAAAGTCTGTCTCCTTTCCATTTCCTTTTGAAATTGCCACTCAGCCCACTTTTTAATACTGGAGAGAGCGGACAAATACTTTAAATTTGTTGATGTTGATTTCCTCTGTACACACAGACAAATCATACACAATCAAAATAAAAGACTAGATTTGATACTAATTAACATGAATTCACTGATTCCAAACTCCCAAAAAATCTTCTTCCCACACTGGATTTATTGGAGTAAGAAATTGGAGAAAACCAGCACACCCAAGACATTTTCTTTCCAAAATAAAAGGAGAAAAAACGAACGTTATTCTTTGGGATCCAACAAAATTTCAGTTTTCGCAGAAAAACCTTTTATAGTGTACTAATATAAGAGAGGGAAAAAATACATGGGGAGTCCAAAGTTGTACAAGTCACGGTTTGCTTTAGGAATTTGAATCTGTGGAAAAAAGCGTTCCACATACACACACTATAGCTCCCACCAGCAATTTCCTATAGGCTATATGTACATACTTAATTGCTATATGTACGACAAGGGGAAATCCCAGTGCAATCTCTTTATACGGGCCCCGTCCGTTTCTCCCTTAAAAAGCTGTATTACGGCCATCAATATGGAAATACATACTCTTCGCTCGTTTTTGAATGCAGTCGTTTTGACGCTTTTATTGAGGATGAAAGGCGCCCTTTTTCTCTTCTCCTTGTCTATATGCTCTCTTCACAAGAATTGCTTCTTTTTTTTTCGAGAAAAATGTGTACCTATTAATATACCAATTTTATCATTGTTTACCTGCACACAGCACATTCTTAAGCCAAAATCTTGGGTTTTTTTTTTTAATTTGAAACGTCTCAATTGCGTCTAGTAATCTCATTCTTTTCCGCTTTTATCTCATTCTTGAGGAATTTCATTCGTGTCGAGAGCTTTGTAAGGGAATAACAGATAAAAGGATTTTCCATTTTCGTATTTATTATCCAATGACTGTACTGTATATAGCTAATTCGCTAAGGTTGCAGACGTTTTCACAGGATTATCTACATAGGTTGAAATTGTGTTTTATTTATCATTGGTTATTTTTTGTTGACGGGTGTTGGTTACCATTTTTTGAGGATGTAATCCAAGAATTAGAGGTCACAGGTGAGATACTTTACATGGAAATTGGTGGAGAAACAATTAGAAATCTTTGGGAAGACTTGATTTGGGCGGGGGGGAAAGGTGCTAGTTTTTTGTCATGGAAAACATCTATTCAGCAATTTTTTAAATAAATTTCAATAATTTAATCGCTTTTCCGGTTAACTGTCATCTTTATAAGTTGGTTTTATATGAAATTGAAGCATAAAACTCACATGGAAAGTTCTCACATTTACGGTTTTATGTGGATTTGAATTCCCAATTTGTGAATTTTGCTTTTTTCTCGCTCTTTATCCTTTATAGAGTATAACTTCGGCTCTTGAACAGATTTTGAGGGAACGTTAAGGTTGAAATTCATTTGTGCGGAAAAGATCACGTTTCAAGTAAGCACTGTTGCATTTAGGAACATCTGTTGCTGTCTATGCACCTATACATATGTCATATTAAAATTAAAATGACTTATTTGGGTTATAAAACACAGTTTTTACGTTCCACTCAATAGAGATAAAATTACTGAATTGAGGATTCACAATTCACAATAATTCTGGCGTCCCTAATCAACACTGACGGAGATACTGGGACGGATTTGTATGATTTGTGTGACGTAGTCGGTAGTATAAGATTTAAAGGAAGTTTTGTTTTGTTGGGATTTTATGGGGATTTGGGAGAATAATTAATAATGCCAAAGAAAACGGGAAGAATTTTAGAATGTTTGAAAAAGCTTGTCACTTGGGAAGAAGTTAGTATTTTGGAAAAGCTTAGTGATATTTTGTGGAATAATTAAAAAGTTCCGGACTACAGCCAGATCTTTTATCAGTTGCATACCTGACCTCTGATGATATTTGCAGTATTTTAAAAAAGTTTGAAGTATTGTTAAAAATGTTAAATTACCAATGGTAATACAGCATTTAAAACATGCTCTGATAAAATGATGCTTAACATACGTACCAGTCATTCTTGAAATTGTTTCGGGGCAACGTGAAAGCAATTGCTTTCAAACAAATTCCTTACCGTGGTAGTAATTTAAATTACTACCAAGGTGTTTGTATGGATGGTGTGAATCAGGAAGCATTTATTTATTATTTATTTAAAATAATGAAGGGTTCGCAATAAGAGTATATTATATGAACAGATATTTGTGCAGTAAAATCGACGTAAAATCATGGAGAATTAGTTCCAGTTTTGCAAGGAAAAGAGAAACACTTTATTACAAGAAACGTATTGATTGGTGAGATTTGATTTTTTTAGTATTTAATTCGTGTCTATATATAAAATATATTTACACGTTTTGACTCCGAAAGGTACTTGTTCAGATTGCGAGAAGGAATTCATTTTTAACGTGATTGACTGTGTTGCTTGAAATTTGCTGGAATAATAAGAACCACTACGGACTTTTACGTAATAACGTAACTATATATACTTAAGTACATTTAACTACTTTGAAAATTGTACGTTACAATTTACAATTCAAAATGCATGTGAATAAGATTTGGAAGTTTTATCTTGTTTTACGATTTAACATGATTTTTAAAGGAAATATTTTTACCATTGAATGATAAATTTACTGCAACTTCCATTATCTTGTCTATACTTATACCAAACAATCATGATTACTATTATCATCGGATATTAACAGTATAACACAAAACAAACACCAAATGACTTTGTTTTCCCACGCAAGAGAAAAATATGACTTAAAATAAATGGAGTTGCTTTCTTTTACCGAGTATCCAATATTTTTCTTGGGAATAAAAAAAAAATTGTATGAGTGAACCACAATGTTATGTGGTATACGAGTCGTTAGGTATAGCTTGTATTATTTCTTCTTCCTCCCACAAATGTGTATTCTCACATTGTCAGCTAGTTTAATTATTCGTGTCTGAATTCTCACTGTAAACTACATATGTGTGTATATCTGTGTACATTTTCGTAAGAATAATTTTTTTTTTCTGAGCATCGGGGAAATTGTTCCTTATCATATACAAATGAGCAAATGTCTATTAGATCGTAAATTGAACTTATCTTTACTAATTATTGTTAAGTTTTTCCAACCATGTGTGTACGTAACACATGAATGTACTAAGGCTACACCGTTATTATGGATTTTTATCCACATCGTTTAGCTTTCATACAAAAAATTTTATTCACTTTCTTTCTCCGCAATCGCTATGTTTTTAGCGCATCCAATTTCAATTTTCGTGTTACTACCGGTGTACCTCATTGGGAATCACCTTTTTTTCTTGAAAATACACAACCAATTTTAAAATTGTATGTGATTTACCACAAAAATATGAAGAGCGTAATAATTAAGCTTTTTTATTTAATTTTACTAACGGTATAATAAAGCACTTTCATCTGTTGCCGTTGCCACCCAGTGTAAGGCAATGAAAAGACAGTTTTGACACTTGGTGTTTTTTCCCTTGTTTTTGTGGAAATTGAAATTTGTAGTAGAGTATATAAAAAGTATGTAGAATCACAACCTTTGATTTCGGCTATGTATACAAAGAAGCGTTTATTTTGTAGGGAAATTTCCCATAACTGGCATTGTAAAGGGTAAAATAAAGTAAGCGTTATGGACGGGAGAATTAAAAGCAGGTATTTTTTTTTTTTTTTGTAAGTTAATTTGGCCACTAAATCTTCACATGGGTATTATAAGCACATATTACTCATTGGTGTATAATTATTATTAAAATCGCACAGTTTATCTCAAGATAAACATGATTTTGGGCCCCGACTAAAGTTACTCAATTTAATATCAGCGATACTGCATTTTACCTGCCCATTAATTTGTTAAAAGGAAACCCACAGCGAATGCAAACATTACAAAAGAATTTCTGCCTTTTAGCAAATAAATTGGTGTATAGAAAATCAATCCGACGAGCAATGGGCATTGTTAGCTCTTAGCTCATTATGAATTTTACAATGGAGATCTTCATTTCCCCCAAATTCTTACATGTATAACTATGTAGGTAATCATTTTCCCGTGTAACCTATATGTATATACATTACATACATACGTTAGTACATCAGTACAACCATTTAATCCGGATTTTGCTGTGGTCATTGTGCATCCTTTTACGGTGCGCAATTTTTCTTATGAGAACAGTTAAACTACACATATGTATGTGTGTATACTTAACAATGTATCTATTATGGTAGTAACAATAATTCTAGTCTCTTCTAGTCAATGTAAGTTTTTTTTTCTTTAAATATTGACTACACGCCCCTTTCTGTTGGTTTCCAGTCCATCATTTCTTATCACATTGAACTTGAAACACTGAATCCATGCATAATGTATATTTTTAATCCCTTTCCTGTCGTTGGCTTTTCTTTTTGACCACTCGAAAAGTTATCATTGCCTACTTTCCTCTCGTACTTGTAAAACTCCTGGACATTCTTCATTCTTACTGCTAGATCTTTAAAAATCTTTCCGTTCCCAATTTTTTAACATACACTTTTACATTTCAAAAATATTTTGTTATATTATTGTAATAATCTACACCTATTACATTGCAAGTGTTCATTTAAACCCTTTTACTACAGGTAGACTAGGTTAATAATATTGAATTATTTATTTGTACGTGGAGGGAATGTGGTAAATTATTTGACTAGAGCTATGAAACCACTATTTTTTTGGTTTCATGTCATGTGACAATCGTCGTACAAATACATCGTCTTTTTGCAAAGTCGCAATAAATTTCAAGACCACGGGGAATGCGGAGAAAGTTTAATATTTTTGGTCATTAAAAAGTGAGAACTAGAGAGAGAGAGAGAGAAAAAGAGCAAGAATTATTCTCTCAAAATACGTAACTAACCTCTTGTTAATGGCAGTTTCTAATTGAAGACTCAGTGATTTAATTCTTCCAGGTTCCATAATTTTAAAAGACGTACTTTATTTCATGTCTTTCCACACCGACGTACAGCTACGTTGAGTTGTGGTTGAGATGCTGAGCGTAATAATAATTTTTTCTGTTTTGCATTAATAATCGATTTCTGTTGACTTTTCTCTTGGAACGTAAATCACGGTGTGTATGAGATATATGTATAATTCTAGAGTTAAGTTAACATACATATACGCATGTCCATAACGTATTTAAATGTATCATGGTAGGGAGTTTAGAGAGCACCATGCAGCACTGTTTTAAATTATGTATTGTATTAATGGTATGCAGACGTCTAATGTGAATGTAGAACGCGATGTCCTGGAGACAAATAATTGGCTTGCAATGTACTTATTTTTAGTATTGAATACGTATATGTCGTATATAGAGATAGACGTGATTGAATGTCCGAGTTATTTTTTTTTTTTTTGTAAATTATTTTTCAAAAGCTATAGTGTCTGACTGCACTTTTTTGAGCAAGTGAACTATACGAAGGAGAGAGAGACAAAATAGTCCAAGTCCGTCGATTTGGTGACGTTGAGATTTGTTCTCATAAAATAAGGGGACATTTTTTTTTGAGGTGTTTTGAGAAAGTCTACCATGTAGTTCTATTGACAGGAATCCGTGTTCTGTTTTCCCGGCAAGTTCGTCAAATGGACTTATTCTACCTTGCTTCTCTACCCTTCATACGGTGGTGATGACCACAGTTGAATTTCCGCTATGAAATTCAATGTTTGTTGTGCTTTTTTTATGTAGAGCGTTTGCGAGCAAGAATAATAGAAGAAGAGAAAAGAGTTATTTTGCAGCAATTCCTTTCCCTATATGTATATACAATAGATTTAAGTTCCATGTCGTATCACGTTAGTTTTAAACCAACGGGGCTGATGGTTAACATTCGGTCGTAGAAGTCCCAGAAAGCCGTCATGTGGAATCCCATGTTCGTGAGCACGACAATATACTCCAGGAATGCAAATGCAGTGTACACTGTTGGAATGGTAAAACATAAAAATTAACATGATTTTGAAATACTCCAAGTTCTCTGAAACAGGAAATACCAAGAGGACATAAAAATATCTACACAAATGTCTGGAGAGTCCGGACGTTAAAAGAGCTAAAAGGGGGACAAGATTATATATTGTATCTCTATATATATTTATATACGTAGGACTAGTAAATAAATGGTAGCATCTGGAAGCGTACTTCCTTCCTCGCAGTAAGCATTATGACGTATAAAGGCGTAGGCAGCCAAGGCAAAACTGAGTAAATTCACGGCGACCAAACTCCATTTCACTTGCAAGCTCATAATTTCCAGGTTCGTGGGAGGAATGTGCCGACTGCTGTACAGAAGACCGCAGAGAAGGAGCATGTAAATTTCCGATGAGAGCATAAAAATCAGGAAACATTTTTCGTGAACGCCTGCAATAAATGTAACACATATTCCCCTCAAATTTAGTATAATGCTCACCTTGGGAAAATATTGTTTTTTTTATCCATAGGTTGAGAGAAAGAGAAAGGCGGGGCATTTTAGTGGTTTATTTGGAAAGAGAAGCGGAAACCGATGTAGAATGAAAAAAATTGGAGAAACAAGATGGGAGTTGACGAGGAAAGAGTGCGCGTGACGGAGAAAGGCGAGAGGAAGAAAAGAGAAAGACGAACGGACAGAGAGAAAGTGGAATGGGATGAGATTGAGCAAAACAAGAGAAAAAAGCGAGAGTGGACATTGACAGAGAGAGTGAGAGATAGAGGTCGAACATTGAGGAACAAAGAGACAGCGAGGCAGAGTGAGAAAGGGCGAGACAGGGAGAAAGAGATAAGGAGAAAAAGTTGAGAGGGAAAGAGATGTGAGAGAAGGAAAGAGACAGAGCGAGAGAGAAAGGCGATGATAGGAAAACAGAGAGAGAGAGAAAGAAAAAGATGAAAGGAAAAGAGAGATGGGAGAGAGAAAAAGAGAGCTAGAGATGTGAGGAAATGAGAGAGAGAGAGAGAGAGAGAGAGCTCGAACACTGAGGAACAAGAGAGAGAGAGAGAACGGAAACTATGAGAAAGATAACAGAGAGATGCGATAAGAAAGAGAAAGAGAGATGGGGGAAAGCATACAAGATGTGAATGGAGAAAGAGAAGAAAGCAGAAATGAAAGCAGAGAAAATGAGAAAGAGACGGAAATTGAGAAAGTTAGAGGAAAGGGAATGGCAGTGAAAGGAAACATTATTGCCATTAAGTCACTATATCTACTTATACATATTATATATTATTTTATTAGATATAGATTTAATGACATGGCACTTACTGTAATTATCCTTGGAAGAGACATACGTGAGTCCTACAAGACCAAAGTTCTCAAGTACGTTGAAAAAGCAGGCTAGTCGGGCTAGTAGTAGAAATTTGCTATAAATCACTGACTTCAAATAACCGTAGTACATTCGTGTGATTAAAAATCTGGGAGCAGCATGGAGAGCAATACAAATTCGCCAGACCGTCTGTGACATGGAGAAACCGCCCATGGCTGCTGATAGGGATGGCAGATAATTGCGAACCTGTGTGATCAATAGGGACATAACATATGTATTTAAAATAAAGTAAAGTTGTATGAAATATTTGATATTAAACTTCGTCACAACATACCCCACAATGCGTATATGTAGCCGCATCCAAGTCCGTTAGAATGGCCCAGAGGACACAGAAGAAAAAGCCACCCAATGGAAGGGACACGGTTAGTCTTGCTACGTTTCTAAACGGAACTCGGATGACATTCCACACAGCCGGGTAGCATTTCCCCGATACCCGCTCCTCCATGTCATCTTTTAATCGGGTGTACTTGCTGTATTCTTTCTCCGTGTCCGTCATGGTCGTGAGCTTCAAAAGACGGATCACAAAGTAGATTTTTTTAAAAAAAGTTACGGCCTTTTTCTTTGGACTCAAAATGGATGTGAACAGAGAAACTCAAAACAAGCTATGCTTTTAAAGCTACAAGTACTTTAACAGATGATAGGGTTGGATTTTTGTTAGAAATGTGCTGAGAGTAAGTAATGAGATGATGACCCGGAAAGAACTAACCTTTTTTTTTTTTAATTCCACACCACCAGAATAAGAAATGTCAGCTTCATAACCTTTTATATATTTAGTGCACCGTGAGTAAAACCATACGTCGTCAGACACCTGTCCGTGGTAAATTATGCCAAAAAACGAACTTGCTGAATTGGATCGGAGCCCAGACAAGAGATATCACTGAGTACTGCTTTCATATGACTTGTGTAATTTTTTTCTCTTTGCGACTTTCCCTGAACAATTATGAGTATATATACGACAATATTGGAAGATCAATGAATTGTTGAGAATGTAAATGTGAGCCTTGAAATTTTGCGTATTCAATTTAAAACAATGTTCGTGAATTATACAAATATTCGTGGATTCACCGTACAAAGGTTTATTACGTGGACTCGGTCATGGCAAATAAGTTTTTTGTGGTAATCATAAGGCTTCTATGTGTCCTTAATTAATTAATATTGCTTTCTCCTACCTCACCTCCAAAAGCCCAAACCTGTCTTTCCTTCCCCATCCTCCTTATACCTGAGATTGCCCTTTGAAATTGATTATTGGACATGTATATACATACCAGGAATTCCCACTCTCGCCCCATGTAATCGTTTACTGGTAATTATTAATAAATTACGAAATTATTGATTCTAGTACACACACAGACCAACGGATGTTCTGTGTGCCAAGGCACGACTCCAAAAATACACTGCACTTCAATAATAAATAATAATATATAAAACAAAATCAGGTGTCGACTTTCTCTCGGTAAAAACTCTTCCAATGTACTAAAATCATTTCTCTCCCTACAAAACCTGGGAGAGAAATGTGTTTCGGGTAATTTCTTAATTTCTTAGTAGGTGTACAAAAGCTTTGTCTTCTTGAATCTTCAATGTTGGATGCAGGAATGTGAGTGTAAAATGTGATTCACCAAAAAATTAAAAAAATTCCAAGGGTGTAAAATTGTCCTTGTATTTTTTTTAAATGAAATGAAAACCCGCAGTAACCCGTTTTGTCTGTACTCCCCGAATTCCTCATGAGGAATGTGAGGAGGACCTTCACAATCCTCTGTATAGCAGGGAAAGGACCGTGAAATGGGTGGTATTTCCTTCCACCCAAAAAAAAAAGTATGCTTTCTCCCCAGTCCAAAAAAAAACAGACTTTTCCCCATAAGAAACGTACAGTGAAAGTGGGGAAAGACTTCAACATTGAAACACATCGGCCCAGAATGACCTTGGGTCAATTTAAAAAAAAAGTTTATTCAAAAGATTTTAGTACATGAAAAATCGGTATGAAATGATAAATGACAAAAGGAACTAAAATGTTAATTAAACTAAATTGAATCATTCAACTAATTGAACATGGTCAATATTTTTGAATTTCGTATTTGGCTCCGTGAATTTGAAATTGGCGCTCTGTCAGCCCCTTTCGAAAGTGGTGTAAAAGTGGAAGGCAAGGCGAAGGCCTCTGTTGAAGCTATTACATTGAAGCTATCGTGCTTTACCTGAAGGAAGACGGGGAAAAATACGATCTTTTTTTTTTCTCCTCTCTCTATAATACTCTATAGTGTCGACCTTTCCCATGTAAAATTTACGTGTGCGTTGGAGTCCCCCTTTTTTCTCAATTCTCTCATCTCTCGTCTGTTTTTTTTCATCGGCGGAAAGAATCCAAAACCAAACAGGTAAATATTAAAATCGTATTTAAAAAAAAACTAAATAATTGATATCCTTCACCATTTTAAAAGAAAGCGTTAGTTCCAAAATTAGAACGTAAAAGCGTAGAACCAACAGCAACAGCAGTATGAGTTTTTGTTGGGTTAGTTCAAAAAAAAAAGTTGAATTTAACGACGTGGTATTAAAAGTTGAACGTGTGTGTCGATCTCTGTTGTGAGAAGAAGTAGAACTAACTGTAAAAAGCGGAGGAATTAAATAATTCCCTTATTAATATTTGTATTTTCATAATTTTCATTAATTTCATTCATTCAAACATTCGATGGACTCCAAAGAGGTTTAATCAACATCGAGGACAAAAGGAGGTAAAATAGAAGGAGTATAATTTTTGGGGATTTTCAAGTTGCAACATTTTCAAGCTCCAGTCCCTTTTTAGAGGGATGTGAATTCACTTTTTTGAAGTATTTTCGTGTTTTTGATGATGAATATGTCTATAGGTTTATAGAAGTAATATAGTGGTAAAGGCTGGTAGTTGCAGGTAAATTGTGGTTGAATGTTCAGGTTGGATGGGGGGAATTCAAATTATTTTAAGATGTGGTATATAGTATGGAAGTAGATTAAACAAGAAACTGTTGATGCAAATTTTAGGTTGCTAGTCAAGTATCCCTCACATAAGGGTAATGTTTAGCAACTGCAGTGTGAATTCTTGTTTTTTGTGGACTAGAAGTCTGTAGTATAGCCTGTACATAACTCTGTATTTGTGATTAGTGCACTCCGTGGATTTGAGTACACAGACAAGGCACAAAGCTCAATACAAATCAGGACATTTCTGACTTGCTGCTTTGGAACGTGACCGAAGTTATCAGTATCAAGAGCTGTTGGAATTGATACATTTTACAGCTTTAATTACTCGAGTAGGTATGTAAGTATTTTACAATTTATTATGAGTGATATGTAATTGATTATTATTAGAGTTGAACAATTTAGTTATAGATTATAGTAAGAATAGAATGCACGAGTTTGTGTACCTATATACTTGATTTTTTTAATTATAATATATCTTGACCTAAGTTATTATACTTATTTAGTTTTTGTTCTGCATGCACGGACAGTGGCTAAATGCTGTTTAAGTAGTTTTATTACTTGGCGCAAGTAAAAGAGTAGCGAAACAGGGGTCAGGTTTCGGAAACAGAATTTCAACTCAGATTCTCAGATCCTCGTGGACCGTATGTTCCTGTTCAGTTTGTTCGTTTCGTTTCTTTACTGCGATTACTATTTATTTACGTGTAGAGAGTTATTTATGAGAATGTTTAGAATTGTAGAACCAGAATCTAAAAATTAGCACAGTTTAATTCTGTTGACGAAGTTACTTATTTGCAGGAAACTAAACTGCACAGAGGAGCGGAATGAGAATGAGATGTGTTTTAGACATAACTTTGCTTTCTAACCTAACCCTAATTTCTTTCGCTTGTGAGCGCTATTTTTCAGCTTGGAGGTTTTTTTTGTCTCAATTATCACTGACAATAAAAAATGAACGGAGTGTCTTTGTCGAACGTAATTAGTTTCTTAAAAAACATTGATTGGCAAAATTTGCGTGGTACAAGTCGAATGTTAGTGCTAAGTGTGTTTATATGTGACCCGTCAATTGTGGAGGGTTTCCTCGAAAAATGGAGTAATTAAATGCGGAACACCGTAATAACCCTAACCAAGCCTAACCGAATCAACGCTTTAGAATGATATTAAACAATTAGGCAGCGTAAGCAGACTAGCAAGGAATTAAGGTCTTAAGCAGTTTAGCATCAATTTAAGCTGTGAACAGGGAAAATGA
The DNA here is from genome assembly GCA_034698585.1 of Disparrhopalites patrizii. Classification (NCBI taxonomy): domain Eukaryota; kingdom Metazoa; phylum Arthropoda; class Collembola; order Symphypleona; family Sminthuridae; genus Disparrhopalites; species Disparrhopalites patrizii. Next base: position 28,079 of record JAQGBT010001138.1, read on the forward strand.
AGTATCAGGGTTAGATGAGTTTCAATTTTGGAAGATTCAGTTGGTCCAAAGAGCATTTTAATTTGTGCTGTCACTGTAACATACGTTTAGAATTGAAAAGGTTAGGGCAAAACATCGACAAAAAATAGTGTTGATTTACTTATGTATTTTGGCTACTTTTTATAGTGCAAGTATTATTTAATAATCAAAAAATAGTGAAAAAAATTCAAAATCGGGACTTAAACATGTTTAGTATTTACGCGATGTTTTTTAACATTTATATTTGCATAAATTTCAATGCATGCCTAGAGTGTTGCGCTCAGTTTATATTCTAGTATTACTATCGCTGACATTTAAGCAGTTTAGTTGTTTCCATTAAATGCTAACTGGGTAATGTTCTCCGAAGGAAAATGGTATTCTTCCTGGGAGTACTCAAAACACAGTTTGAGTCGAAGCTCCATTAAATTTCGAATAACATAGCACGGAATCTGTGTACACTCTTAAAATCTCTTAAAAAGAAGAAGTGACAAATTAAAAATGTTTAATGTTAAAGAGTTGAAATGTTCTGTGTTCGATTTTTTTAAGATACTTGACTGCCTGCAATTGGGACAATTCATTGGTCTGTTGACATGCGGGCAGACACAGAGTCCGAAGTGACATTAGGATTTCTCCGTTTTTGCAAACTTTAATAACATGGACGAGTCCGAGTTAAGCCTCCCTGGTGATGATTTTGATGCATTCAATGACGAGACATTTGGAGACGGCGATGGTAAGTGTACCAAAATACTTTTGAATCTGGACTTATTAGTTATTCGCACTAATTTTTGGAAAAGTATGTTATTTCTTACTCAAACAGTACACTTCGTGACCTCGTGAGTCATGAGTATAGGCAGATTGCATGTTGTGAAAGATTGTAAAGCATTTGTGTTTTGCGTAGAATACAACTGGGAGGCGGCACAAGCGCTCAATGGCGATCTGTTTGCTGATATATCTAATGGAAATAGACTAGAACAGCCAAAAAGTTCTGAAGAAGATAAGGAGGTAAAGCGAAGCCATTGAACGTTACTCGACTTGTAGTAGGTTATACATGACACTATTTAGTTGTACGAATATGTGAAAATTTATTCTGTGTATACACATACAGGCTGCGAATATTGGTGGAGGGCGTGCTGCGTTTGAGGAGTATGACAGTTACGAAGGACAATCCCGGGAGGTTGAATATGATGACTTTGAAAATAATGAAAATGCGCTGGAAGAAAGCATATCGAGACTTGTGTTAGATGATTTTGAAGATGACGAGTCTTTATCAAATGATAAGTTGCGGCGAATCGCTTCCACCGGAAATAGATTTGCGCACTTTATGCCACCTCAGGTACGTTTAGTTTAAATTTGTAAAAATTATTCGTTCTCTAATATTAAGTAATAATACTTGGATAAATAGCGTCTAAACACTAATTATAAAATAATTGAACAGGTTGTCAATAGACACTTGCAATGGTTTATGGAAAAAGATCTTCCTGGTGGAAATTCTTTGCTTGGATCGTCGGTGTGGTCCATGCATCCTACATCTATTACGCCAAAAGCTGCAGAAAATGATCTGAACTCATCCAAATTAAACAACTACATTTCATTGATGCCTTCAGATTCATCCCCGAGAAATCATCTTGATGGTTGTTCAACTTCCGCGAATGCCTTGCCTACGGGTTCAGATTTAGACAACCTACTTGGTTTGTCCAAATTGAAAGAAAAGACAACTCAGGCAAAGAAGTCGTCGCCTGGATTGAACAACATTGCACCGGTATTTGTTGTTTATCCAAACGCTCTTCCGGCAAAGCGTATTGAATTAAGTGTACTAATGCTTTATACAATGTCTGTCTAGGCATTTAAGACTGTTGATGAAATCGAACAAGAATTGCTCAGAGAATCAGACGCCAGACAGAAAGTTTCTGAACCAAGCAAGAATTATGACCACACTAAACAACCGAATGTAATATCCGTGGAAGATTTGGAGAGGGAGCTAAGAAAATCTCCTGCTATTCAAACTCCCGTCTTAGCTCAGCCCAGTGGTCCTGCGACACAAGTGGTGCCACCAAGTCACCCACAGCGTAGTCAATATGTTGAGGGGAATAGAATGTCCTTGCCATTTGGTGCTCAGCCGTCCAACCTTTCTCCACAAGTATCTTTATCCACAGTGCCAATAACGCCCAACTCCGACGGACTGGCAAGTTTTGCCGTACATAGTCCAAATGCAAGACCAATTCAGCCACGACCGACCATGCGACCCCCAAATAGTTATGCACAAAATATTGCTGAAATGGCTGCGCATCAAGCTGTCATACAACAACTGCAACATTTGCGACACCAACAACAACTTAGATTTCTACAACAGCAAATGCAGCCAAATCATGTATTTCGACCAGTTGGTTTGCCTGACTCTAATCAACGAAATAATATCGGTTTAATGTTAGGCTTCCCATCTAACTCTTTTCATATTAATAATGCTGCACCACATGTGCACCTTCGACAACATAAGAAGACTGAAGACCGCGACGAAGGTTTGATGAATGAAAAAGACAAACAAAGATTAAAAAATATTCAAATTGTTCAGCTACAAAATGATCATCCACACACCACGGATTACTATTGTTTGGTAAGGATCTGCTTATGTAAGATGGATTTGAGCATGAAACGAGTTCGCTAATTTCTTTGCCATTGTACAGCATTAAGTTATCTTGTTGTGGGTTGCTTTTCAGATGCGACGAGTCCGTTTAGGAGGTTGTGGACATCCACCAATGGATTTACTGAGAATGCTGTTTCCTAGACGGACAGGAGATGATGATAACAACAGAAGGCAATATGAACCAGCGCATTTCGAAAATTCGTTGGGAAAACTACAAGTGAGAATTGAAATTGAACTAGATTAATATGTTACTAATTTTTATTTTCACCAATTCCATGTAAACATATTCTTGAATACTTCGTAATTTATTAGGCTCAAAGTGCTTTAGCTCCAAGGAAAGCTATCGATACAGTAATTCGCGTCATCGACGCTGGTCCTGTAGCTGGCAAGAAAAAATCGTACAGATATTTGTTGCTGGAAATTGAAAAGGTTTGCGTCTACACCGTAATTGTAATAATAAAAAAATTGTACATAAATTGGTAAAGAGTTTTATATATTCAAATTTTCTACAGCTGTACGATTGTCTTCTGGCTCTTGAAGAAGCTGACTTACGGGTCGCCCTGAAAACCAGTGGTGGCGAAGAAGATCGTGATATTAAGGCTATTAGAACTAAAGTGGAGAACATATTACGTAATCCCGTTAAGTTAACAGAGATTATGTCTGTTCGTAAAGGCAAGGTTAGTTGACTTACATTTACAAAATCATTTTTAATATGTCGAGCTTTGTGTTAATAAATTTGTCATTTGTAGGTCTTGGTATGCCGACTGGTGGCCCTTGTTGATCAGCCATTAAGGACTGTTGCTTTGCTGCATTTATTTAAAAACTTTCCTACTTGGTCAACCTCAGGAAATGCCCATGGTGGCAAGGGAAGCCCAGATTTAACGGAATTGTTCCCCTACGTACGTCATTGTATATTAACCATGGATTCAAGGACCTTTGAAGCTATTGTAGCTGAATTCAAGGAAGACTTGATCGATTCGATGGTTGTTTCAAAGGTAAAATTAAGCTAACAATAATGATGAAAGCACTGTCTCAGTGTCGAGCTGGTTTTGGAGTTTTTAATTTGGGTTTAAATATTCTAGCTGGGTATGAGTATACTCATGGTGTTACTGCACCAAGGTGAAAAATTAATGAGTAATAATGCAAATTCGACGCCGGAAAAATTCAAAAACATGTGGAGCGGACTTTTTGTTATTCCGGTTTTGACAAAAATGTTACGACAAAAGCAAAAACTTGCTTTCCCTATTGAAATATATAACTGTGGACTAGAAAGGCTATTGACGTAAGTCTAGAATCGAAGTCTTAAATTTTATGGAAAAGCGTGCAAGTTGTGAAAAAATTTCATTGTATAATGTTTGTTCGGAATTCTTTGCAGGAGTAATTTGCACCGACTTAACCTGCAAGTAAAGGAAGAATTAACAAGGTTACTGAACGATTTTTTGAACGCAGGATCAAAATTAATCAAACAGGATTATTAAATTAAACATTGAATACACCTGCGACAACACGAGAACACGACATAATATTATTTCGTATGAATTACGAAATTCGTTATTTTTAAACCACAACAATAATATAATAAATTGTTTGCATGCTGTTTATATCATACATATATAAATAAAATACCGTAATAACACAATAAAGATTTTATTCACTTGAATGAATTCGTGCTTTTAAAGGAATACGAATAACGATTAGTAAATGTGAACTCACTTAACAAAACAATTACTGTATTTGCGAACCATCTGCTTGGTGCAATGTTCATAATGATACACACGAGGAATTCTCTCACATCTATACAGACAAGAACCTGATTATGCCGTAGATACATTCGATTTCGGTGGTCTTTCGGTGTACATTGTTATAAGCTCCGGCTGGTTTCAGTTTATTCAATTGTTCACGGAGAATATCCACTTTGAATAAAATAATTACTTTATTATAATAAGTTGCTTGCGTAAAGAGAAGAATCACAAAAATACGCTGTTTTTCTTTCGTTTATTTGTGAAAACATGATTACTTTGAAGGATGATTGCTGTATTAAACATAATAATTTCGTAACATCAGTAAATCATTAGGTACTTGGCAGGGCATATGCCCTGGCATTTATGGCGCTTTGAAACGTGGACATTATAAGGCACGTTGGCTGATTTAGCATACCTATTGGAAAAATAAGCAGGGCATCAAGGGCATACTAGGCCCTGGATTTTTTTAAAGTATCGGGGAAAGAGTATCTTCAGCACGGCCTATAAATTAAGATGATCTTCAGTAGTAAAAGCCTATTACTGCATGCCTCTGTGCACATAATAATGTCTAAATCTTCCCGTTATTTACCGAAAGGAAAAATTGTTTTGGAGCTACAGGTTTTTTCTTAAATTCTCAAAAAAAAAAAACTACACTTCTCGTAGCTTGTTTTTAAACAAGACGCAGGTACTTGCTATTGCAAATACGAGTGAGAAATAATTTCATATTAAAAAATCATTAAAAAGGTATGCCTTTTGGCGGGTTTCCCTCAACTGAAAATTTCATTTAAGGCTTAAAACTGCTTACATTGCTCGTATAAACCAGTAACCTTCTGTATATATAACTACTGTAAATGAAAAAATATTTATCCATTACCTGTAGAACTATAATTTATTTTATAAATGCCCAATACGCCCTTTATAAATGTCTTTAATGCCGGGCATTTAATTTTTCAGGCATCTCTGGACATTTAAGGCACAATTAGGAGATGCATGGCGCAATGACCGGGGCAGGCATATATCGCATGACATTTTCAAATTATATATTTGTAAATGCCATGCGCCCATCTATAATTAAGTTGATTTATTTTTATTGTAAAATATCAGTTTCTGCAAAATTCCGTCAGATTTTGACATTTTTACGGCACACCCACACGAAATGCACACATTGGTTCTAAATCCTGGCTTCAAAATGCAATTCTTTCATACTCGTACGCGGTAGAACAGTCTTTCCTTTCACAATTTCCTTGCGCATACAGAATCTTCACTGCAGAAGAAGCAAAATATAAACTGGGCAACTGGGACCGAAAAAACAAGAGCCCAGAAAAAAAAAACTGCGGATTCTGTTGGAAGTTGGAACTTCCATGTGTATCCCCGAATTTCGGTCCTATATACATAATGCTGTAAGTTTGTTGCGATTTTGTTTTGATGTTGTTGCAATTTTGTTAATTAACAAAAACAAAACAAAATCGTATTTTGTGCTCCTTCTAATAACTTTGAATCTTCTGGTAATATCAGGAATTTTATATTTTATTCCACAATTTTCAACTCAGGTAAAAGGAGGACAGTAAATTTTTTCCCCTGTTGATGACCTGATTTGACTTTAATATGTAGCCATTTGTAATTTTGAACATTTCAATTTTTTTAATTGGGTACAAGCGGGAGTAATTACTACCAGTAATTAGCTTCAATGTGATCTCGTTTCACATTCAGGAGTGCTGAATATCGACTACATATTTGAAAAATTATGTACAATTTTGACTAAACTCGAACCATTGTGAGGGAGATTTATAAAGAGGCAAAATGCAGTTCTGATTTTTCGGTTGGAAGTGTACCAAAATGGTATTCTTCAAATTTTTACTGTGCTTGAATTTACTTCTTCCTTTGTGTGTGTGTCATTATGACCCCTACAAAATCTTGGGGGTCAGTCGTCATGCCACTGCTGCGGAGATTCGGAAGGCGTACAAAGCCCTGGTGAAAGAGTTGTAAGTGATTTCGTTTTTTCTTCTTTTTTCTTGAAATATTGATAAAAACGTGATTTGTTAGAACTCATTCTTTTAGCCGTATAGCATTGATAGTCTTAATTGAAACTGGTATTTATGGATCCTGAATGCTGGATGTTCTGCAAATGTGAACATGTAGGACTGTTGATTCTGTGTTAAACTTCTGTGGATTCTAGGCTCGCTATTTGTTGTATAGGTTTACCGTTTAGAGAATTAGCATCAGAAAATGATCGGACTGGATTCCAACAAGCTAGTGATTCTGCTAAGACCGTTTTTAAAAACCGTTTCTAAAGCTAAAAGTATTGATTGAATGTTTTATTATTATGAAACTTTAATATAGACATCCAGATCGAAACAAGTCTGCAACGGCTGATGAAGAATTCGTAAAGGTAGTGAAAGCGTACGAGTTACTGACCGATTCGGAAAGACGGCAACTTTATGACGACAGAGGAATTTACGACGAGAGTGCGAGCTTACTGAACCGACATGATGAAGGCATTTACAGCTTTGCTACTGGAGGCTTGTTCCATTCTTCCTTCACGGATGGAATCGCCTATTTACACAAAGAAAGTATTAGTGGAAGGTATAGCCTACCCCTAAAACATGAAGCTTACATTGATTTTTGAAACGGGCAACGACGAATTATTAAAAATTTATTATTTTGGTCGTAGGTCTTTTGAAACTGTTTCCCTACCGAAGTCATTTTCGATACCACAACTTTTGCTATTCTATGGAGATTACTGTCCTGGTTGTGCTCGAGCTGCAGCTACTTGGCGGACGATTACGGAAGAACTCTCTCCCATTGGAATTGATGTGGCCACACTCCATGCAGAAAAGGAACGTTCCATAGCTAGACGAATGGGTGTTTCTGGAGTCCCAGCTATAATTTTGCTGATTGATGGTGTCCCCCACATCCTCCGAGAATCTGTTATTAGTGCTTCAAGAGTTGTGGCATTTGTTCGATCTAAACTCCCAATAAATGAGCTAATTGTCCCAATTAGCGAACATAATATCAACGGATGGTTGAGCTCCTGGCTGGATAACAGAGTACGTGTCCTAATTTTCACGGACACTTCAATGAATATTCGTCTCCGATATTTGATTCTGGCTTTCCAGTACCGGGAGCGCGCAGGTTTCGGAGTGACAAATTCAGAAGAACTTAAAATGACCTTTAGTTTGGGTGGTTCTCAAGATAGTATCTTCTTGTTTAAGGAATTATCAAACAAACCAGTGGCAACGTTGACAATGAGTGACATTCCGTAC